>MU741631.1:14028-40880 GCA_026770625.1 Nicotiana glauca
TCACAATTAGGTCTAAGAACTTTACCCCAATTTTCATTCAAAAATCTGAAATTAAAGTTGAATTTGAGGTTAGATTAGTGGGTATTAATCAAAAGGGAGTAAGGAATCATTACCCAATCGTTGCCTCTGAAAAATCCCTCGAAAAATCTCCCAAAACCGAGCTCTCTAGCTATTGTTTTTGATAAAAATGGAAGAACCCTCGTATTGAAAATGTTAAGTACTGCCCAGGCATTTCCGCTTCTGCGGTCCAATAACCGCTTAAGCGGTTCCGATTCTGTGGAAAATAAGCCGCTTCTGGGTCTTTTGCTGAGGGGGTCAAGCTACCGCTTTTGCGGACCAAAAACTGCTTTTGCGACTACGCTTCAACGGAAAATATTCCGCTTCTGCGAAAATTGAACGGAAGCCCGGATTCCGCTTCTGCGGCTTCAAAGCCGCTTCTGCGTCTCCGCTTATGCGAATGATAGAATGCTTCTGTAGTCTCAGAGGGGAAGGTGATAAACTGCTTCTGTGGCGCAAAGGCCGCTTCTGTGGTTCCCAAGCCGCAGAAGCGAAAACAACAGAAGCCTGCTGCAAATTTCCTTCTAACTTCCAAAAACTAACCCGTTGAGCATCCGAAATCATCCCGAGACCCTCGGGACCCAAACCAAAAACACCAATACCACCTAATACCTTATTCAAACTTGTACCAATCCTTAAATCACCCAAAACAATGCCGAAAACCCGATTAAATCAAGGATTCAAGCCTAAGAACTTCAAATTCTAACCAAATACGCTTTCGATCAAAAAACCTAACCAAAACCTCGTCTGAATGACCTGAAATTTTGCACACACATCCCTAATGACATGACGGAGCTGCAACAACTTCCGGAATTCAAATCCCACCCTCGGATCAAAAACTCACTATGGGACCGGAAACTTCAAAAATTTAAACTTCGGCATTTCAAGCCTAAATGAGCTACGGACCTCCAAATAACATTACGATCACGCTCCCAACCCTGAAATCACCTAACGGAGCTAACGAAACCTTCGAATTTCTATTTCAAGGTCGTCTTCACACTTCTCCGAATACGGACCATTTTTTAACTCTTAAACTCTCATTTAGGGACTAAGTGTCCCAAAACACTCCAAATCCTAATACCGAACGTCCCGGCAAACCAAAATAGCAGAAATGAACTTAGGGAAAGTAGTTAATGGAGGATCGGGGCATAAATTCCAAAAACGACCGATCGGGTCATTAAACTTGTCCCTCCACTGATTACATATTTCTCCTTTTATAGGTCTCTTTAGAGAATATTTGAAAATGTACGTTACATCTAAGTCATAATGAGGCTATTATAGATATATAATGACATTAAATGTTGCGTTACATAATCATTACATTGAATACAAATCTTCCTAAACGGTTCCGGAATTTATTTCCCTTGAAATGTTGTATCTTTATCTTCTTATTTGACCAGGTTCGTTATCCTTCCCGTAACTCATACGTAATTACGCTCAAATAGGGACGGGGCTTCCGAGCCTCTTATCTCGTACCTCCTTTTTGTTACCGTATCCCTTTTTCTCCCTTTTGTCTTGCACCTCTTTTTGTCCTTTTGCCTCGTATCTCTTTTTACCCGCACCGGTCTATGATTCTTTGACCAATTATAACCTTTTAATAGTTCCACGTGTCATGCCACGTCATCATTCATTTATGTATATAATTTTCCCCAATACAAATAGTCCCCCCACTTTCCATTTATTCATCAATTTGAATACTTGGGAAGTGGACTTCATAAAAGGAGAATTTTTGTCACCATTAATACCCTGATAAAGTTGACGCTTCAACTGCCACTTCCTTTTAATACACTAGACATGTGTTGCATCCTCATTGGTTGCACTGTCCCGCAACACTTTTTTAGGCTTTCTTTTCGGCTTTACTTTTCACAAAGTATTAGTTATCATTATTACAGTTCCTTCATCATCGTACTTTTTCCCAATAGTATCTATATATCCTCTCTTCTTGTCTTGTTCCTCCTAAATTGAATTGAACACTTTTGTCTTTCGAATTCTCTTCATTATTCCCTGCTTTAATTCAACTCTTGCATCCATGGCTTCATCGAGTTCTAACCCTAGGAAAACCCCTATTCAGATAGTGTTCCTTATGCTCCTATAAGGCATAGAAGAGGAGGTAGATTACGCAATTTAAGCTCTTCTCGTGGTAGCACTTCAACGCCTCCTTCTGGTTCTGGTCCTTCTTCTGGAACCAGGGGTTCGCATTCTCAAAGGGGTTCCTCTCAAAGCAAGGATTTTTCCGAGCCACTACGTGAACCCTTGGTGGAAGAAAAAATTCCCACAGAATTTTCTTTTCATCATGATAAAGAATATTTAAAAGCTCAAGTTGCTTCACTAGATCGTGCTGATCCTTATCCCACTCTAATCATAATTCTTTTAGTGCCTGTAGTTCGAAAGGAGTGTCATTGGGATGAAGATTTCCCTATTATTATTCCTAACCCAAATCAAAGAATCACCTCTTATATTATAGGTTATTCCTTTATTTACACCTACCCATTTATTTTAGGGTTCAAACCAGCCATCGACCCCGTCATTGTAGACTTTTGTCGCTTCTTCGATGTTTGCTTGGGTCAAATTGGACCAATAGTATGGCGACTTGTTGCCTGCTTGAGGCATGTTGCTAGTAAGGCCAACATAGAATTTACTTTTCCCCATTTAATTCACCTTTATTCTCCTAGGTTTTTCCGTAACGGCATATTTAGTTTAGTAGCCAGGAGTAAAAGAGTCTTGGTGAATCCTGAAGACGATAAGGACCGTGGCTGGTATGCTCAGTATGTTGCTGCCTCCACCGTGGGTTTAGTCGATGAAAGAAACATCCGCTTCCTAGAGAAGTGGAATTTTGCGCGTAAGTATTAAATATCCCCATGCCTTTTTATTTTCAACCTTACCTATTTTTTATTATCGTGCTTCTTTTTCAGCAACCATAGGTATTGTTGAATCTGCATCCAATATCCGTGGTTGGGTAGAAAAGCTTTTGAAGGTTTCACCAATGGAAGGTAGGACGTGGAAAACCCTTTCTAGTCACTATGGTTGGAAACCAAAAACTCATGGTAAGAGTTTTCATATTTTACCTTAATTATTTCCAACGTCTTGCCTTTTTAACCTTCCTTTTCTTCGGTTTTGCCACTCGAGGTGTTACTCTTGAGGGTGTCCTGGAATCTCGTGGCCAAGACATATTCCTAGGGTCTGTGAATCAAGACATTACAGCTCTTCCGAGGTCTGAGAAAAGAAAGTCAGTCTTTGAAGATGATTCTGAAGGAGAGGGTAAGAGATCTCTGATAACTAGACCACGAGCTAGGAGACGAATTGTTTCTGATGATGAGATCAATGTCTCTCCTGACCTGCCCCTTTCCGAACCTGTTGTTGCTCCAGTAGTCATTCCTGATGATGACGTTGCTCCCTCATCTGATACTGTTGACTCTATAAACCAGCTTTTTATCAGTGGTTTTAGTAGTGGCCCTTTAGGATTGGTTTTGGATTAGCTTCATCTGTCTTCCTCTACCGTTCCTGTGATAGTTTCTCTGCCTCCCTCATCTGTTACTTCCATTCCTTTCTCTAGTGCCCCTTCTCCGACAATCACTCCTCCCATAATTCATCACACAGAAGTGGGTTCCTCAAGTAGTAGTTCCACTATAAGGAGTGTTACCATTGAAGTTCCTGCCAATAGCAGTCTTTTGAGGAAGTTTGGGCAAGCCGACACCTAGCTCGAACCTTTGATCGGCCCTATTAAGAAAGTAAAACTTGAGAGTCATAGTAATATGACTCTCCTGAATGACATTGTTCATGCTAATTTGAAGGTATTCCCTAATCTCTTGTTTTATCAAGACTTTTTTGCTTTAGGAGCTTTAACCTTATATTTTTCATATGAACATGTTAATCTCATTGGTACTGAGCTTATGAATCGAGTTCCTCTTTTAGAGAAACTGGCTCGTGACCTAGAGAAAACTGCTCATGATGCGGAAGAAGCTGTTCATGACTCTCAATTGGAGACCAACAATTGGAAGGGCCAGTATAAAAGTTCACAGATTGATATGGACATTTTAGAGAAGTGAAAAAGTTCGCTAGAGTAACAAGTTCAAACTCTTACCTCTGAATTGGCAACGGTCAAGGCTACTTCAGATCAATCTAAGAGAGAAAAAGAGATTTTCGCAGAGCAATTATCCATGGTCACTGATGAAAATAAAGATCTAAAAGCTTTGTTGGCTCAGAGGGAAATACATGCAGGAGAGGTGGTACGAGAGCTTTCTCGAGTACAAGAAGAATTGCGAGCCTCTGCAGACAAAGTCCATGCTTTGGAAAATTCCCATACCTCATTGCAATCATCTCATGATTCTATTTTGTTTAAGAATGAGGAGCTTAAGAATGAGGTTACTGCATGGGAGAAGGATTATGAACTTCTCGAGGAATCCACCAACATTGAAGTGAGTTGGACCTTTCTCAAGACCCGCCGTGACACATTGGTAGAGATGAGCCAAGAAAATTTTAACCTTGAATCCGAATTGGCTAAGGTAAATGAAGCCATTGAGAGAGCACAACGGCCACCGAATTTTTCATCTCCTGAAACTAGTCTTCCCATAGTTGAAAATCCTTTGGTTAAGGTCCCCTCAAATGAAACTTCTTTAGTTGAGACTGCTATGGTTGGAGATCCCATAGATGAAGTTCTTGTATCCGAAGTCCCCGTATCTGCTGTACCTGAAGTTCCTGTGTCTGATGAGATCACTACGAGTGTTGTACTCCCCTTAAGTTCTTCCGCGCCTATTGCCATTGGTCAAGTTGAAGTCTCGCCCGTGGATGCTGTCATTACCGTGACTGAAGATCAACTCTTAGCTGTTGATGATGCAAGTGCAGTTGAGCCCGTAAATGATCCTTCTTCATTTCTTTTACCTTAAAGAGTTTTTTGTAATTTGAGGTTTCCCTTTTTGCAGGTGCCCCTCTAGAAATCTATGTTCAAAGTTTTTGGTTTCTTATGATAACTTTTTTGTAATTGAACTCCTGTCTTAGAATTTTTATAAATTTCGATGATCAAGTTTTATACTTGGTTTTTAATATTAAGAAGTTCGTTTTTTCAAACTCCCATCTATTCTATTCATGCCTCTTATTTTTTAAGGACTTAAAGAATAGATTGAATTTTTATTATTCTGAAAATGCTTTCATTATCCTCACGATTAAATGACATGAGTTTTATAAAAGAGGGCCCTTTTATATATTGACACTTGATGAAGAAGACGTCTCAACTTCATAATGGTGTTTTATACGATATAAGAAATAGGAACACACATATTTATCTGAAATAACTTGAGCAAGTTTTTATTCGTGAACTTTGACAAGTTATAAATCATTTCTTACATGTATTTGAATTACATCTGTAACTTTCTCGTAACTGTTTTTCTTGTAATAGATTCACAAAAAATAGAACAATAGATACAGGGTTGTTTCTTATAACCCGTTTTAGTATATAGTCTTCACCCTAACTGTTTATGAAGTATAGTGGGTTTCCCTTAGCTCCAAAACATTAGGAAGGGTTTGAGAGGTGAATCCATTGTTCTCATGAGAATGAACACTATGATGAAATGCCATGACTCATTAGCTTCCACTATGCACTTGACTTCCTTTAGGATTGATTTTACTCCATCTTCTTTGCCTTTTATATACACGTGACTGTATATTCTGTGTAGTCCCCCAAGTGTTTGAGTGTTGAAGTATGAAGTCTCGAGCACTTGATAGCTTCCTTTATCTGATCCCTTTCCTAAAAAGAAAATACGTACGGGACTCGGGGGTATGATTATAAATGAAGACTGCTTTACCCCTATATGTTTCTATCAGAATTATTATAACCCTAGGCCTGGAATTTTAGTGTATTCCATTTTGCCTTACAGGTCGTGACTCATCATTTAGTACGGGTAAGCGTTGTGCCTATCATCTAAAATCATTATTCAAATTTTTAGTAATTCAAAAAATAAAATCTAACATAATGATACCTGACCATGTGTTTTTCCTCAGAAGTAATATCTCTTTAAATGAACAGCATTCCAATGTGAGGGAAGTATTTTCCCATCCATTGTCTCCAACTCATATGCTCCTTTCCCTGCAATATCATGAATTCTATAGGGCCCTTCCCAAGTTGGACTTAGTTTACCTGCGGTGGCTACTTTTGTAGATTGAAAGACCTTTTTAAGTACAAAGTCCCCAATTTTGAAGTATCGCAAACGGGCTTTCCTGTTGTAATATCGTTCGATCACTTGCTTTTGTGTGGCCATTCTTATTAATGCAGCCTCTCTCCTGCCTTCCAACAGATCTAAATTGACCTGCATCTCTTCATCATTAGATTCCTGCGTTGCTTGTGACACCCTCATGCTTGGATCCCCTATCTCAACTGGGATAAGTGCCTGAGTCCCATAAACTAAAGAAAAGGGTGTCTCACATGTGCTTGTTTTTATGGTTGTACGATATGCCCACAGGACTCCAGGTAATACTTCAGGCCAGTTACCCTTTGATTCCTCCAATCGTTTCTTTAAATTATTAATGATAACTTTGTTTGTCGATTCCGCTTGTCCATTCCCTACTGGATGATATGGTGTTGACATTGTCCTTTTTATTTGCCAACTTTGAAGGAATTTCGTGACCTGAGCTCCGATAAATTATGGACCATTATCACATACAATTTCCTTTGGTACACCAAACCGGCAAATGATGTTACGCCAAATGAAATCCTTGACTTCCTTTTCCCGTACCTGTTTAAAGGCTCCTGCTTCTACCCATCTAGTAAAATAGTCAGTAAGTACCAGTAGAAATTTTACCTGTCCTTTAGCTTGAGGCAATGGTCCCACTATGTCCATTCCCCATTTCATAAATGGCCACGGTGCAATAATCGGATGTAACAACTCAGCAGGTCGGTGCATATTATTACCATATTTCTGGCATTTATCGCATTTAGCTACGAAGCTCGTTGCTTCTTCTTCCATTTTGGGCCAGTAATATCCTGCCCTGATCAAGGTTCTTACCAGTGACCTTCCTCCTGCGTGGTTTCCACAATGTCCTTCATGTATTTCTCTTATTACATATTTCGTTTGAGAAGGACCAAGGCATCTTGCTAAGGGGCCTCCAAACATCTTTCGATAAAGGTTACCTTGTTTTAAACAATAACGAGTTGCCTTTTTACGAAGTGCCTATGCTTTTGTTTTGTCATCAGGCACGATACCATACTGTAAAAAAAAAAGATACGATTTCATTTTTCTAATCCCAAGTTAGATTATTAAAATTTACCTCGTTCTTATCAGGTTCGAGAACTGAGTAAAATAAATGTATAACTGAGGCATTGTCATGTTTTGTTATATCAGCTACGGATGCAAGGTTCGCTAAGTCATCAGCTTCAACATTATCATCCCTTGGTATTTGGATAACCTTCCAAGACTGGAACTGTTTTATCAATTCCCTTACCTTTTCCAAGTATTGCTGCATCCTTGCCTCCCTAGCTGTGTAAGTCCCCAACATTTGATTAACCACGAGTTGAGAATCACTTTTGATCACCGCCTAGCTTATCCCAAGTTCTCGTGCCAATTCCAGACCTGCAATCACAGCTTCATACTCTGCTTCATTATTAGTTACGTAGTGACATTTAATAGCTTGTCTAATAGTTTCTACCGTGGGTGGTACTAAAACAATTCCTAACCCTACACCTTTAGTGTTAGACGATCCATCAGTAAATAAAGTCCATATTCCTAGATTTTCTCCATTAAGTACCTAAACTTCTTTTTCAGCTTCTAATTGCATCCCTTGGCTAAAATCCACCACGAAATCTGCTAGTACTTGGGATTTTATTGTTGTTTTGGGTAGATACATGATTTCATACACACTTAATTATCCCATTTAGCTAACCTTCCTGGCAATTCATGTTTATGGAGTATATTACGTAAGGGAAATGCAATTACTATAACAATTGGGTGACACTGGAAATACGGTCTCAATTTTCTAGATGCCATGATTAAAGCTAATGCTAATTTCTCTAATTGTGGATACCATGTCTCTGCATCTAACAAAGATTTACTAACATAAGAAATAGGAGACTGTTTACCTTGTTCTTCCCGAACCAAAACAGCACTTACCGCAACTTCTGAAACAGCAAGGTAGATGAAAAGCCTTTCACCAGCCTTAGGTTTTGCTAACAGTGGTGGATTTTCCAAATATGTCAAGTTTCTAAGTGCTTGTTGACATTCTTCATTCCATTCAAAGTGATCTTGCTTTTTAAGGGCTGAGAAAAACTTGAAACATTTTTCTGATGATTTTGAGATGAATCTTCCCAAGGCTGCGATCCTCCCTATCAGTCTTTGAACTTCTTTTTTATTTGTAAGTACATCAGGAATTTCCTCAATAGCTTTAATCTGGGCTGGTTTTACTTCAATACCATGGTTAGAAACAAAAAAACCCAAAACTTTTCCTGATGCCACACCAAATGCACATTTTTCTGGGCTCAATTTCATATTATATTTTCGAAAAATTCTAAATGCTTCAGATAAATGTGATATATGATCCTCTGAATGTTGAGTCTTAACTAACATGTCATCTATATAAACTTCCATGGTCTTGCCTAAATGCTCTTGAAACATTTGAGTAACTAACCTCTGATACGTTGCACTAGCATTTTTAGGACCCAAGGGCATTACTTTATAATAATAAGTCCCTCTGTCTGTTATAAAAGATGTTTTTCCTCATCTTCAGGATCCATTTTGATTTGGTTATAACCTGAGTATGCATCTAAAAAACTTAATAGTTCATGTCCTATAGTAGCATCAATTAACTAATCTATATGCGATAAAGGAAAAGAATCTTTCGGACAGGTTTTATTAAGATCTGTGTAATCCACACAAACATGCCACTTACCATTCTTCTTAGGAACCACAACAGTGTTAGCCAACCAGTTAGGATACTTTACCTCACGAATTGATACTATTTTGAGCAATTTCTGAACCTCTTCTTGAATCACCTGATTCTTGAAAGCCCCTTGCTTTCGTTTCTTTTGCTTGAATGGGGGATATGATGGGTCTTCATTCAATTTATGAGTCATGAACTCCGGTGGTATCCCTGTCATGTCAGAATGGGACCAAGCAAAATAATCTACGTTAGCTTTTAAAAATTCAATTAACTTACGTTTTACCTCTGGGCTGAGATTTGCTCCTATATACACTTTCCTCTCAGGCTAGTGTATAAATAAAACCACAACCTCAAATTCTTCGATCATTGTTTTAATGTTCTCATTTTCCTCTGGTTCTTGAATAGTGTCAGGCCTTGAATCCACGTTTGTTTTTCCTTGTTCAGTCAAGGTTGGCTTTATACCCTCCTCAACTAAATCCTGTAATTGGTATTTGACTTCACCTTGAACAGTTAAATCTGCAACAGAGTTAATACTCCTGGATGTTTGTTGATCACCTCTGATTTGACAAATTCCCCATGGTGATGGGAATTTAATAACTTGATGTAAAGTTGACAGTACGACATTCATATCATGGATCCATAGCCTTCCTAGGATCATATTATAAGCCATTTCCAAATCTACAACCTGGAACTTAGTATCTTTGAAAACACCTTCTGCAAATGTGGTAAGAATTGCTTCGCCTTTGGTTATGACATTAGAGTTGTCAAACCCTGACAAGGTGTGCGCTTTTGAAACCAACTTTTCCTCAGCTTGCATCTCGCGCAACACTCGTACCAAAATAATATTCACCCAACTGCCTGGATCAATCAAAACACATTTCACATTAGTATCATGTACGAGTGGCGATATTACCATTGCGTCGTTATGTAGAGTCAGGAGGCCTTCTGCATCTGCATCTGCATCTGCATCACTGAATGTGATATTCTCCTCTTCCAGCATGTGTCTTAACCGTTTTCCATGAGTGATTTTCATTTTGGATATTTTATTGGTTGCAGTGTATGAGACACTGTTGGTATCTTCTCCTCCACTTATAACATTGACTGTCCGTTTAGGTGAGGGCGGCTTCGGAGGCTCCTGTCTATTTTTCATATATGCTTGTTTACCTTTCTCACTGAATAACTCGGTGAGGTATCCCTGCTTTAACAAATGATCCACATCACTTCGTAAAAATCTACAATCTGCGGTTTTATGTCCATGATCATTATAGAATTCACACCAATGATCGGGGTTTCGCCTATTTGGGTTTGATCTCATCTCCTTCGGCCACTGTACCTTATCTCCCATGCCTCTTAAAACAGCCACGAGCTTGGAAGTAGTTACATTAAAATTGTAGCCGCCGAACCTTGCTTTCAAGCTCCCATCATTATCCCGCTGTCCACGTGTACCTCGATCATTGTTGAACCTTGATGAGGAGCCTAATATCCTATGTCTGGGTTTATGAACGTACCTTTATTGTTTTGACCTTGAGTCTTTACTCGCAGGCCCCATATAAGGATCGTACCTATTTTTACCGGATCTCCTTTCATTGTCTACACGCCTTGAACTTGTTTTCTCATCTGTTTTAGGCCGCAAGATTATATCTTCCTCGATCCTCATCTTTGTGTTATACCTGTTGTAAACGTCGTTCCACGTTGTTGCTGGGAATTCTCGAATGCTTTCTTTGAGTCTCCTCGTGGCTTCTAAACTTTTCTCATTCAGATTACTAGCAAAAGCTATGGCTGCCCAGTTGTCAGGTACTCGCGGTAACATCATTCTATCCCGTTGAAATCTATCTACAAATTCTCTCAGTAACTCGGAATTTCCCTGCTTGATTTTGAAGATGTCCTCAATCCTCTTTTCAACTTTTTGAGCTCCCAAATGTGCTTTAATAAACAAATCTGCAAGCTCAGCAAAAGAATTTATAGAATTTTCAGGTAAAAGAGAATACCAGGTTAAAGCTCCTTTGGTGAGTGTTTCACAAAATATTTTGACCAGGACCGATTCAATTTGTTGCTTAGTCAAGTCATTCCCCTTGACTCCTATAGTGAATGCAGTGACGTGGTCTCGTGGTCTGATGTTCCATCGTACTTTGGAATATCAGGCATCTTAAATTTCTTCGGAATTGGGAGGGGGGCGACACTCGGCTTCCATGGTTGTTGAGAATATTTGTCTATTTCTACTCCTTTGATCACAGGCGGTACCCCAGGTATTTGTTGTATGCATTCATTTTGCTCCTTAAGCTGTTTCTGCAAGGTTAGTACGAGATTTTATAAATCAGAATTAACTGGATTACCTGGGTCTCCTTCTTGAATTTCACTAAGAGTTCCACCACTGCCTGAATTAACCAGTCCAGAATGGGGGTTCTCTAAAGTATTATTGTTTGGGGTTGGTGTGGGCGGAGCAACAGGTAACTGGTTAACGAAGGCTTGAAGAGCTTTACTAACTTGAGAAGCAATTATTTTTTGCAATGCCTCATTCATATCTTCAACATTGTCGAGTTGATCCTGTCCATTTTCATGAGATCCATCAGGAGTGCCTTCGCGAGATCGTCGTGGGGATCCTCGTGGAGAACCTGGTGGAGAACCTCGTGGAGAATCTCCTTGAAGTTGTTGGATTGTTTGAATTTCTGGAAGTCCTTGGGTGTTGTCGTTATTGTTAGATATGATTGATATGAACAATAAAATCAAGTAGAAATATAGTTGATTATTAGATTCCCGGTAAAGGAACCAATTTGTTTAACCAAAAAATGAGTTTTTAGTTAAATCTAGAGAATAGGAGAATCGGGTTACTGATAATAGAAAAATAAATAGAGAAAAGAATTTCCAAGTACTCAGATATGAAAGCTAGTAAATCAGAATATATTCCAATAGTCACTTGTCCCTCCACTGATTACATATTTCTCCTTTTATAGGTCTCTTTGGAGAATCATTGAAAATGTACGTTACATCTAAGTCATAATGAGGCTATTATGGATATTTAATGACATTAAATGATGTGTTACATAATTATTACATTGAATACAAATATTCCTTAACGGTTCCGGTATTTATTTTCCTTGAAATGCTGTATCTTTATCTTCTTATTTGACCAGGTTCCTTATCCTTCCCATAACTCATACATAATTATGCTCAAATAGGGACGGGGCTTCCGAGCCTCTTATCTGGTATCTCCTTTTTGTTCCCGTATCTCTTTTTCTCCCTTTTGTCTCACACCTCTTTTTATCCTTTGCCTCGTATCTCTTTTTACCCGCATCGGTCTATGATTCTTTGACCAATTATAACCTCACATGTCATGCCACATCATTATTCATTTATGTATATAATTTTCCCCAATACAGCTTTATATGTCGGGGAGGAGCAGAAGAAGAGTTTTGTGATCCCCATATCATTCTTAAGGGAACCCTTATTTCAAGACTTGCTAAGTCAAGCTGAGGAAGAATTTGGTTTTGATCATCCAATGGGCGGTCTCACAATTCCCTGCATAAAGGACGTCTTCATCGACCTTACTTCTCGTTTGAGGAACTGACACGAAAACTTGTTTTCACAATTTTGTAAAGTTGGATTTGCACAGTTTGTATAGTTGAAGAGTAAGAGAAAACTGTAGTTAGAATGAGGAATGTTAGAGAGCTTAACTACACAAGGCCTGTTTTGTTATTCATGTCAACGAGATGAATGACTCTCTTACTTTTTTCTACTTGAAATATAATGAAGTATTGAACTTTTCTCCTTACGAAGGCGATTAACAATGTGTACGAAATGCATTTCTGACCCTAAGTTACAGGTGAATATATGTAGTTAATCCGATCTATACAAGGATGAGTCTCTTCATTCAAGTCAAACATGCTTCATGATCTGGTGTAGCTAATGTATTATATCAATGTTTTAACCATCCATTTCACTGATTCAAACATCATTTTTTTCTTTCTATCTCCCTGTTTAACCAAAACCCAAGAATTTTCTGTCAGGAATAAGATAGTGTTTCATATTCTGATTTTCGTTGTTGATCTAATTATACCAGAGAGCCATTTTACAGTCATTTTCAACTTGAGGACCTACTCAGGGTGTTGGACATAAAGTATCCGGGAATCTTTTAGTCCAAGGAGGTCAATAACAAATATATTGTCGTGAAAGTAGGACCATCTATGATTCATCAAAATGGTCTCTGTTATTTGTGGCTTAAATTATTTTCTTGTATTTTTAGAAACCCATAGTCCCTATAGGTTTAGGAAAACCCATTGTCCTAATAGATTTGGGAAAGAAAACCTATAGTCCTTGTCAAATTGGGAAACCTTTTTCATATATGTTTGGGACCTTTTGGGATCTATATATAGGGGTTGTAGTGGGAGATTCTATAGATTGTATTGTGTTTTTCTTCTCATTCATAGTGGAAAACTCTCTCTGCTTTTTCCCCGAGATTAGGCTTAGCAGAACCTCGTTAAATCTTTGTGTTGATTTTTCTTCTTTATTTTCTTTGTGTGTGATTGTGTGCTAGTTAACCCACGATATCCGCAACAGTCTCAAATTATAAGTACATCACAAGGCCATATTGTCAAGAACAAAGAAAGCATGAGAGAAATTGAAGAATGACTATCTCCATTACTTGATTCAAATACATCATATACATTGGTATTTATACACAAGAGAAAATATCCTACACTAAATGTAAATCCTACAAAATTTTCTTCATATATTCTACAACTAATGCTACAATATTCTACACTAAATGTAGAATATCCCTAATAATATCCCATATATTCACCATATCGAGAATATATTAATGTAGATATTTTACAATCTGTCCATTATGCTAACATTCCCCCTCTAATTGATGCTGGTAGATCGAAAAGCATCAACTTGCCTACTAGAAACTGATGACATTGTCGTGCCATTGATTTTGTAAATACATAAGCTATTTAAAGATAACTGGGTACATGTGGAAGAGTAATAACTCTTCTATCTATAGCTTCTCTTATAGAATGACAGTCCACTTCAATATGCTTGGTTCTTTCGTGATAAACTGGATTGGTTGCAATTTGAATGGCACCTGTGTTATCAGTATGGATAAGAGTAGGATTAGATTGACGAAATCCAATTTCTGCAAGTAAACCATGAAGCCAAATAATTTCGGAGCAAGCAGTCGACATTGCTCGATATTGAGACTTCGTTGAAGATTTTGAAACATGATCTTGCTTCTTGCTCTTCCAAGATATTAAAGAATCTTCGAGAAACATGCACCATCCCTTGATGAAGCGGCGAGTATCAGGACATCCAGCCCAATCATAATCACTAGATGCATTAAGTTGAATAGAAGAACCACTAGGAAAGAATAATCCACGAGTTGATGTTCCTGAGAGATATCGAATGATACAACGAACTGCCACCAAATGTAGATGACGGGGAGTCTGCATAAACTGACTGACTTGTTGAATTGCAAAAGAGATATCAAGGCGAGTATTAGTAAAATAATTTAGGCTTCCAACTAATTGTCGAAACAAAGTTTGATCAGGAAGAAGATCCCATTCATCGCGACGATACTTTACATTCAATTCCAATGGAGTATCAACAGAGGAAGATTCTTGAAGACCAGCCAAGGCAATCAAATCCTGAGTATATTTGTGCTGGTTTAAGAACACACCTAACGAATTATAATGAACTTCCAACCCCAAGAAATTTGTTAGAGTACCAAGATCTTTCATGTGAAAAGAATCCTTAAGATGATGTTGGAGGCTAGTGATTAACAAAGAATCAGTTCCTATTATAATAATGTCATCCACATATACCAGAAGAAGAACACAACCTATGGATGTTTTTCGAAGAAACAAATATGAGTCATATTTACTTTGTTCAAAAGAGAAGTGAAGCAAATTTGATCGAAACTTGTCAAACCATGCTCTGAGAGCTTGTTTTAATCCATACAAAGACCGTTTCAACTTGCAAACATCTGATGTAGGTGATGAAAACAAACCAGGTGGGGTTTTCATATAAATATCTTATTTCATATCACCATGGAGAAAAGCATTTTTTACATCCATTTGATGAAGAGGTCAATTCTATGAGGCAACAATGACAATAATAGTTCGCATCGTAGTCATTTTTGCTACTGGTGCAAAAGTCTCCTCATAATCCATACCATACTCATTTTGTTACCAAGAACAACCAAGAGAGCTTTGTACCGATCTAGAGTTCCATCAGAATGAAGTTTAATTGAATAAACCCATTTACATCTAATTGGGCAGACATTTGAAGGACATGAAACAATGTCCCATGTTTTATTTTCTTTAAGAGCCAAAAGTTCTTCCTCCATTGCTTTCTGCCAACATTCATGCTTGCGAGCTTGTGAGTAACAAGTTGGAATGGAAATAGTGAATAAAGTAGAAGAAAAACTATACCAATTAGGAGTATTTCGTTCTCTGGTAGATCGCCAAGTAGGCTCAAGAGGAGCAGGCCTTGAAGATATATCATATTCTGGTTGTGGAGTAGTCTAAGGTGGCGGATCAATTTTGCAATGGAGTAAAGTTGGGCGATGTCATTCATATACATCCGGGTTTGAAACGCTTAGAAGAAGATGACAAATTCTCAAAAGTAGGAAGAATATGAGAAACAGAAGATGACTCAACGTGAGTGGCAAAGAAATATTGATTCTCAAAGAAAATAACATTTCTATAAATACAAAATTTGTCGGAACTTCGATCATAGCAAATAAATCCTTTCTGCAAAGTACTATAACCTATAAAAGCACATTTAGCAGACTGAGCAGAAAGTTTATTGCGTTGAAAAGGAGACAGATGCACAAAACAAACACAACCAAATGTATGAAAATTATGATAGCTAGAATTATGGTGATAAAGACGATAATATGGAGACTCAAGATTTAACACTTTAGATGGCAGTCTATTAATTAAATAGACAACAGTAGACAAAGCTTCAACCCAGTATTTAGATGGGACAGAGGACTCAATCAATAAAGTACAAGTTACATCTAAAAGATGATGATATTTGTGCTCAGCAACCCCATTTTGTTGTGGTGTATATGGGCAAGAGCGTTGTGAGAGGATGCCTTTCTCAAGCAAGAAATTATTGAATCCATGAGACACATATTCTCCACCGGAATCAGATCTTAATATTTTGATGCATGTAGAAAATTGAGTCTCAATGTAAGCCAAAAATGTCTTCAATATGGAAAATACCTCAGATTTGGAACGAAGAAAATACACCCATGTAAACCGAATATAATCATCTATGAATGTCACAAAGTACTTGAAATGAGCATGAGAAGTAATTGGTGAAATGCCCGAAACATCACTGTGAATGACATCAAAACACTTTTTAACACGACTACCAAAATTAGGAAAAAAAAGAGTTTTAGTTTTGCCTAATTTACAAGTAGAACAATCAAATGAATCAGGTAAAAACTAATTTTTATTTCCCAATAAACTAGAATTTGATAAATGAGACAACACTATAGAATTTGGATGTCATAGGCGCTTATGCCATACCTCCGTTTTACTAGCTGTAGAAGTACAAGCAAAAGACAGAACACGAGGAATGGAAAAATGTATAGGAAAAAATCTTCCAACTTTAGGCCCCTTCGCGATTATCGTCCCCGACACCTGATCCTGCACAAGGCAACCATTATGAGAAAAATTCACATCACAATTATTATCTACCAATTGTCCAACTGAAATAAGACTAGTTGAGAACTTTAGTAATACAAAAACATTCTTGAAAGTTTGAGTAATATCCCCAACCTTGGTAATGGGTAAATTACTACCATTCGCAATCTGAATTTGTGATGGACCATGATAGTCACGTACATTTTTTAGCTAAGGTGCCTTTTACTTTCTCCCATCTAATTCATCTTTACTCCCCTAAGCTTTTCCGTAATGGTGTTTTTACACTAGTAGCTAGGAGCAAAAGACTTTTAGCCTTGAAGATGACAGAGATCGTGGCTGGTATGCTCAGTTTATTGCTGCCCCCACTATTGGTTTAGTGGGTGAAGAGGACGTTCCCTTCCCAAAGAAGTGGAATTTTGCACGTGAGTCTTCTAACTCTCTCGTACCTTTTTCTTCAATTATTGATTTTTCTAATTTTACTTTTCTGTTCCAGCAACCATGGGAGTTGTGGAAGATGTTCCCAATTTCTGTGACTGGGTAGAAAAGCTTTTGACTATTGCACCAATGGATGGTAGATCCTGGAAAACCCTTTCCCAACGATTTGGGTGGAAAGTAAAAACTCAAGCGTGAGAGCTTTTATTTTGCTTTATTTTATATATATTTTTTAAAACTTATTTCAATCCTTCTTTCTATCAGGATTTGTTGTTCAAGGAGTTACTGCCGTGGAGGTCGCGGATTCTCGTATCTATTTGGAAAGGGCCCAAGAAATAATCTTGGGTTCTTCATCGAAAATAAAAGTCGTTAATGACCAAGATTCTGAAGAAGAGGAAGATGGGGGCTCCTTGGTAACAAGGTCAAGGGCTCGTAGACGCATTATTTCTGATGATGAAGCAGAAACATCCCCGATTATGATTCCTGATGATGATGTTGCTCCCGTTGCTGCTCAGGACTCTGCTGAGCAGCTTTTTATCAGCGAGTTTAGTAGTGAAAGCTTGGGCCTGGTTTTTGATGAAGCACCCCTGGCTTATTTTTCTACTCCCATGTATGTGACTCCTTCTTTGTCGATCTCGGCTGTTTCCGCTCCTCCCCAGGTTGCTGTCTTTACTACTTCTACTGTTCCACCTTCGACAATTCCTCCTCCAATTTCTCATCGTGCAGAGGTTGGCTCCTCAAGTGGAAGTGGTGCCATGAGGCAAGTGATTATTGAAGTCCCCACTGAGGGTAATCTTTTAAGGAAATCAGATCAAGCAGATGTATGTCTAAAGCCCTTAATGGCCCAATTGAGAAAGCTAAGCTAGAGAGTCATAGTTCCTTGACATTGATGAATGAAATTGTGTATTCTTCTTTAAAGGTATCCCCCCCTCCCCCCCACTCTTTTTTTTAAAAAAAACTTTTACTTTGTCATTTTTCTATCTTTAGGATTCTCATTTCCTTTCCTTTTCCCTTTTTAGGCTAATCTCATCGGCACAGAGATGATAAGAAGGGCTACCCTCATAAAGAAATTAATGCATGATTATCAATAGAGGCGTACAATTGGAAGGAACAGTATGAAAGTCTTCAGATTGATATGGATTACTTAGAAGAAAGTAAGAGTATCTTGGAGCAGCAGGTACGGGCCTTGACTTCAGAATTGGTAATTGTAAAGGCTTCCTCAAGTCAAGCAGATAAAGAAAAGGCTCATCTTGAAACTTCTTTCTCCGAGCAATTGTCCAATGCAAGTGAAGAGATTAGAGAGTTGAAGGCTCTCTTAGGTGAGAAAGAAGCTTATGAGGGTGAGCTCGTGCAGAATTTAACCCAAGCCCAAGAAGACCTCCGGGCTTCTTCTGATAAGGTTTGTTCCTTAGAAAGTTCCCATACCTCTCTTCAAGATTCTTACAAATCTGCCTTGGCTGAAAATGAAAAGTTGAAGAATGAAACTGCTGACTGGGAAAGAGATTATGAGATCCTTGAGGATAAGTCTACCATGGAAGTGAGTTGGGCGTAACTTGGAATCTGATTTAGCTAAAATCAATGAAGCTATTGAGAAGGCTCAGCAAAACCAAGATTTTCCTTCTCCCGTTCCGAAGCTTCTGCAAATATTGAAGTTGATACGGATATCCCCACTCCTTCAAGCCAAGTTGAGCCCGCTGTTGTTGATGCATCTGCTTCAGTTCCTTCATCTTCTCAGTGACAAGTTTAGGTTGTTTAAATTTCTTTGTATTGTTTTTTTTTTTTTTGGGAGAATTGTGGTTAAAACCCTTTGTCTCATTTGAGGGTTTGTTTTGGAAATTTAAGTCCCCAGACCTTTTATGGGGCAATATGTATAAATAATTTGAAGTTTATGACTAAGCTCATACTTAGTCTAAGCTTTTTAATATTAAGAAGTTTCTCGTGCCTATTTTGAACTTCTATTTTGTTTATTATCGCCTTTATTTCTAAGGACTTATAGAATAATTTGCATTTTTATTGTTCAAAAATGTTTCTGTTAACTTCATGAATATTTAAATTAATCATGAATTTTGTAAAAGAGGACCCTTTTATATTAGACACTTAATGAAGGAGACGTCTCAACTTCATAACGGTGTTAACATATGATAAAAGAAATAAGAATACACATATTTCTTGAAATAACTTTGACACGTTTTTATTTGAGCTTTGTCTAATTTTGAATAACACTTTACATGTATTTGAATTACATCTATAACTTTCTCGTAACTGTTTTTCTTGTAACAGATTTAAAAAAGAAAAATAAACACGAGATTTTTATTTATAATCTGTTTCAATACATTGCCTTTACCCTAACTATGGTAAGGTACTTTTTAAGGCTTAGCTCGTAACTTTTCTCTATACTTGACTCATTCATTGAGTGAACTTTTCAGGCTTGATCTTTGATTATTTCTCAATCTTCTTTGCCTTCTTTACACATGCCTGTGTATATTGTATAGTCCCCTAAATGTTTGAGCGCTGAAGTAAGAAGCCTCTACACTTGATTGTTCCTCTCATTTGGTCCTTTCCCTGAAAAGGAAAAACATACCGGTCTCGGAGGTGCGATTATAGATATTGACTGCTTAATCCGTTTGAATTTTTATCAGAATAATTGTAATCCTAGGCCGGAAAATTTAATTTATTCCACGTACCTTGAAAGTCGTGACTCATCATTTAGCACGGGTTAGCTTTTTGCCTATCATCTAAAATCGTCAGTAAAATTTTAACAATTTAAAAATTAAATTTTAAAATACGGATACCTGACCGTGGGGTATTCCTTAGAAATAGTATCTCTTCGGGTGAACAACATTCCAATGTGAAGGTAGTGTCTTGCCATCCATTATTTCTAACCCGTATGCTCATTTACCTGCAATATCATGAATCCTATAGGGTCCTTCCCATGATGGACTTAATTTCCCCGCATTAGCTACCTTCGTAGATTGAAAAACCTTTTTGACCATAAAGTCCCCAATTTTGAAGAATCTGAGGTGTGCTTTTTGGTTGTAGGATCGTTCTATGACCTGCTTCTGTGCTGCCATTCTTATTAATGCAGCTTCTCTTCTTCCTTCAAGTAAATCAAGATTTACACACATTTCCTCGTCATTAGACTCTTCTGACGCATGTGTGAACCTTGTACTCGGGTCTCCTATCTCAACTGGAATTAAAGCTTCAGCTCCATAAACCAATGAAAATGGTGTTTCTCCTGTATTTGTTTTTGCTGTTGTGCGATATGCCCATAAAACAACAGGTAACACTTCTGGCCAATTTCCTTTGGATTCCTCTAAATGCTTCTTTAAATTGTTAATAATGACTTTGTTTGTTGATTCAGCTTGTCCATTTCCTGCCGGATGGTAAGGCGTGGATGTAACCCTTTTAATTTGCCAGTTTGTAAAAATTCTTTGATTTGAGCGTCTATAAAATATGGGCCGTTATCACACACGATTTTCTTTAGTACACCGAACCGACATATGATATTTCGCCAAATGAAATCTCTAACCTCTTTTTCCCGTACCTGTTTAAATGCTCCTGCTTCTACCCATTTAGTAAAATAATCAGTGAATACGAGTAAAAATTTTACCTGTCCTTTTGCTTGTGGTAGTGGACGCATGATATCCATTCACTATTTCATAAATGGCCACGGTACAATGACCGGATGTAGTAACTCCGCAGGTCTATGCATATTATTACCGTACCTTTGGCATTTATCGCATTTAGCCACGAAACTTTCCGCTTCTTCTTCCATTTTAGGCCAATAATAACATGCCCTAATTAGGGTTCTTACCAATGACCTTCCTCATGCGTGATTCCCACAATGCCCCTCATGTATTTCTCTCATTACGTATTCTGTCTGAGAAGGTCCGAGGCATCTTGCTAAGGAACCACCGAACATTTTTCAGTAAAGATTGCCTTGCTTTAAGAAATACGGAGTTGCCTTTTTTCGAAGTGCATGAGCTTTTTTCTTATCTTCAAGGTCGTTACCATACTGCAAAAAAGCAACAATCTCGTTGCTCCAATTCCAAGTTAAGTTATTAAAATTTATCTCATTCTTATAAGGGTCGAGAACTGAATGAAATAAATGAATAACTGAAGCACTTGCATCGCTTGCCACGTCCGCCGCAGATGCGAGATTAGCTAGGGCATCTGCTTCAACATTTTCATCCCTTGGTATTTGCGTAACTTTCCAGGTTTGAAACTGTTTTATCAAATCTCGTACCTTTTCTAAGTACTATTGTATTCTTGCTTCCCTGGCCGTATAAGTCCCCAGCATTTTATTAACTACGAGCTATGAATCACTTTTGATTATAATCTGATTTATGCCAAGTTCTCGTACCAGTTCTAAACCTGCAATCATAGCCTCATATTCTGCATCATTGTTAGTTATAGAATGACATTTAATAGCTTGTCGAATGGTTTCACCCGTAGGTGGTACCAAAATAATCCCTAAACCTGCACCATTTACAGTAGATAAACCATCAGTAAATAAGGTCCAAGTTCCTGGGTTAGCTCCGTTGAACACATGCAATTCTTTTTCTGCTTCTAATTGCATCCCTTGGCTAAAATCAGCCACGAAATCAGCTAACACTTGAGATTTTATAGCAGTTCTAGGTTAATATATGATATCATATTCACTTAATTCTATAGCCAGTTTAGCTAGCCTACATGACAACTCATGCTTATGTAATATATTGCGTAATGGATAAGCAGTTACTACAATAATATGATGATATTGAAAATAAGGTCTTAATTTTCTAGATGCCATGATTAATTCAAGTGTAAGCTTTTTCAATTGAGGATACCGCGTCTCCACATCTAATAAAGATTTGCTGACATAATAGATTGGAGATTATTTACCTTGGTCCTCATGGACTAAAACAACACTTACCGCTACTTCTGAGACAGCAAGGTAGATGAGCAATCTTTCCCCTGCCTTAGGTTTTGCGAGCAATAGTGGATTTGATAAGTATGTCTTTAAATTTTTGAGTGCCTGCTGACATTCCTCATTCCATTCAAAATGATCTTTCTTTTTAAGAGCTGAAAAGAATTTGAAGCACTTTTCTGATGATTTAGAAATGAATCTTCCCAAGGCTGCAATTCTTCCTGTCAACCTTTGCACTTTTTTTTTTACTTGAAAGCATATCAGGGATTTCTTCAATGGCCTTAATCTATGTGGGATTCACTTCAATATCATGGTTAGAAACAAGAAACCCCAAAAACTTACCTGACGCGACACCAAATGCATATTTCTCTGGATTTAATTTCATATTAAATTTGCTCAAAATATGAAATGTGTCAGACAAATGTGATATATGATCTCCTGAATGCTGAGTTTTAACGAGCATATCATCTATATAAACCTCCATGGTTTTTTCCAAATGTTCTTGAAAAATTTTAGTCACTAGCCTTTAATATGTTGCACCAGCATTTTTGAGACCAAAAGGCATTACTTTATAACAGTAAGTCCCCTCATCTGTTATGAATGAAGTTTTTTCCTCATCTATCGTATCCATTTTTATCTGATTGTATCCTGAATACGCATCTAAAAAACTTAATAGTTTATGCCCTGCAGTACCATCAATAAGTTGATCTATATGTGGTAATGGAAAAGAGTCTTTTGGAAAAGCTTTGTTAAGGTCTGTGTAATCTACACAAACTTGCCACTTACCGTTCTTTTTCGGTACTACAACAGTATTAGCTAACCAATTAGGATACTTCACCTCGCGGATAGACCCAATTTTTAGTAATTTTTGGACCTCATCTTGAATCACCTGATTTTTGAAAGCTCTTTGCTTTCTCTTCTTTTGTTTGACAGGTGGAAATGAGGGATCTTCATTTAATTTGTGAGGCATTACCTCTGGTGGTATTCCTGTCATATCAAAATGGGACCAAGCAAAACAATCCACGTTAGTTTTCAAAAATTCAATCAATTTATCTTTCATGTCTTGGCTTAGATTAGCCCCTATGTAGACTTTCCTTTCAGGCCATTGTGTGAATAACACTACAGCCTCCAGCTCTTCAATCGTTGTGTTAATGTTTTTATTTTCCTCTGGTTCTTGAATGAAATCAGGCCTTGAGTTCACATCTGTTCGTTCTCGTTCAGTTGAGGTTTGTGTTGTAGTACCCTCAACTGGATTCTGTAACTGCTATTTTTCGTTGTCCCTCATACTTGAATCTGCCACGGAGTTAATAGTTCTGGATGTCTATTGATCTTTACGGATTTGACGTATTCCCCATGGTGATAGAAATTTAATAACTTGATGTAAGATTGATGGAACGACGTCCATCTCATGGATCCACGGTCTTCCTAGAATCATGTTGTAAGCTATTTCCATCTCTACCACCTGAAATTTTGCATCATTGATGACTCATTTTGCAAATGTAGTAAGTATTACCTCTCATTTCGTCACGATGCTGGAATTGTTGAAACCAGACAAAGTATGTGCCTTGGCTATTAATTTAGCTTCAACTTGCATCTCGTGCAGGACTCTTAGCAGAATGATATTTACAGAGCTACCTGCATTAATCAAAACTCATTTCACATTAGTGTCATGTACAAGTAAAGAGATTACCAGTGCATCGTTATGCGGAATTAATACACCATCCGCATCAGTATCATCAAATGTAATGCTTTCTTTCTCTAATACATGCCGCACCCTCTTCCCGTGGGTAATCGTAACTTTGGATACTTTATTTGCTGCTATATATGTCACACCATTGATTTCTTCGCCCCCGCTTATAACATTAACGGTCCTTTTTGGAGAAGGCGGTTTAGGGGGCTCCTGCCTATTCTTCATGTATGCTTGCTTACCTATCTCACTGAGTAACTCAGTGAGATACCCTTGCTTCAGCAGATGATCCACTTCACCCTGTAACAACCTACAATCTGTTGTTTTGTGACCATGATCATTGTGAAATTTGCACCAGTGTTCGGGATTGCATCTGTTTGGATTTGACCTTATTTCTTTTGGCCACCGCACCTTATCACCCATGCATCTTAAAACAACTACGAGCTCGGAAGTGATTACATTAAAATTATAACTGCCAAATCATGCCTTCAAGTTTCTGTCATCATCTCGTAACTCTCGTGTGTTGCGATCATTTCCATACCTCGATGATGAGCCTAATTCTCTATTACTAAATATACGATCGTACCTTGATTGATCATGCTTTGACCGTGAATCATTTCCAGCTGGGCCCATATATGGTTCGTATCTATTTTTACCAGAACTTTTTTCTGATTTTGTCTGTCTTGAACTCACATTTTCTTCTTTTTGGGACCGCGAGATAATGTCTTCCTCGATCCGTAACTTTGTGTTATACCTGTTGTAAACATCATTCCGTGTTATTTCTAGAAATTCATGAAGACTTTCCTTGAGCTGCCTCGTGGCTTCTGAGCTTTTTTCATTCAAATTACTAGTGATGCTATAGCTTCCCAATTATCTGGTACACGTGGTAACGTCATTCTTTCACGCTGGAGCCTATCCACGAACTCTCTGAACAACTCAGAGTTCCCTTGTTTGATTTTGAAAATATCTTCCATTCTCTTTTCAACTTTTTGAGCTCCCGAATTTGCTTTGATAAATGAATCTGCAAGCTCAGCAAAAATATTTATAGAATTTTCGGGTAAAAGAGAATACTATATTAATGCTTCCTTAGTGAGCGTTTTACCGAATTTCTTGACCAATACTGATTCAATTTCTTGTTTGGTCAAGTTGTTGCCTTTTACGCCAGTTGTGAATGCAGTCACATGGTCTCGTTGATCGGTTGTTCCATCATACTTTGGAATATCAGGCATTTTGAATTTCTTTGGAATTGGTAAAGGAGAAGCACTTGGCTTCCAAGGTTGCTGTGAATATTTATCCATATCTATTCCTTTGATTATAGGCGGTACTCCAGGTATTTGCTCTATGCGGTCACTTTGCTCCTTAAGCTGTTTCTGTAATGTTTGAACTAAATTTTATAAATCAGAATTGACTACGTTACCTGGTTCTCCATCTCATGACTCACTGCGGATTCTGCCACTGCCTGAATTAACAAGCCCAAAACGAGTTTCCAAAGTGTTGGTATTTGGAATCGGTGTTGATGGTGTAACAGGTAACTGAGTGGCAAAGGGCTCAAGAGCTTTATTAACCTGTTGAGCGGTTAACTTTTGTAAAGCTTCATTGATGGCTTTCTCGTTGTCAAATTGAGCATTTGCGTTTGAGTGAAACCCATCGAGAGTTCCTTCCCGAGACCGCCTAAGTGAGCTTTGTGGAGAAGGGATTGGAGTGTGAACATCTTGTGAGTCCCCTTGGAATTGACGGTTTTCTTGGTTTCCCTGGTTTTCTTGGGTATTGTCGTTAACATTTGACATGATTGTTGATGTAACGAAGTAGATTAAGTTAAGAAAAAATAGATTATCAGATTTTTTATAACGGAACCAATTTGTTTAACCAAAAAATGAAATTTCGGTCAAAGCGATAATTTAGAAGAACTCGGGTTACTGATAATCAAAGAATGAATGAAGAAGAATGATTTTGCCAATAATGAGATAGAAAAACAAATTAATCCAGTGTATTCAGATAGTCTTTTGTGTCCCTACAATTGATCCATTCTCTCCCTTTTATAGCTATTTTGGAGATATGCGTTTTGCCTTTTTCATAATAAGGCCATTATAGACAATTAAAGACATTAAATGTTACGTTACATAATCATTGTATTTAATACAGATTCTCTAATATTATTAGTATTTAAGTCTCTCCCTTGTACTGTCAGGCTCATTCTCCTTAATTTTTGGAATTAAATAGGTACATGCGCTGAGTTTTTTGAACAACTGCTCGTGCCTCTTTCTATGCCTCTGCTCGTACCTGTGGCAACTCGTGCCTCTTTACCAATCATAATTCTTTGATCGATCTACGTGTCCTGACATGTCATCTTTATATCACTTTAATATGCAAACTCAATTTTTTCCAATACAATTATATAGTAGATTATTTAGTTGATGTTGTATTTTACCAAGTCTGGATTACGATAGACATTCTCATGTTTTCAAGTTGGATTTTTTAAATTATTTTAAAATAAAAGGCAAAAAAAAGCTATAAAAAATAAAAAAAGAGAAGAACTACCTATTCAAATCGAGAAGTAGTTTCAAGTTGGAGTTTTAAAATAATTTTCAATAAATAATGAAATTAAAAAAAATAATGAATTACCAATTCAAATTTGGGAGTATTTTCAAATTGGAGTTTTAAAAATTATTGTAAAATAAAAAAACGAAAATAAAGAAATTAAAAAACTTTCAGAGAAAAATATTAAATAAAGTAATATTCTAATAAATATTTCTATTAAAAATGTAATAATATTAAATATTAGATGATATAATAAAGAAAAATACATAACAAAAAATTTATTCAATGCGCTCCCTGTATAAGTCCAGACAGTTTAACAGAGATTTTATTCATTAAAATTTAGATAATATTATTAAGAACAACAAAATAAAAGTTAAAACGAAAAAATATTTCATCAGTATTAAATTATATATCTTCCCATATATTACAAAAAAAAAGCAAATACAAAACAATGGCTAATATAATAAAAAAATAGAACAAAAGTTATTGCTTATTATTTTGAATTTAAATATATATAGAAATGAAAATAATAAAATAAAATAAAATAAAAAATAACACATACACACACAAAAAAAAAAAAATATATATATATATATATATATATATATATATATATATATATATATATATATATATATATATATTAATTGATTACTTTATTTGAATTAATAAATATAGATATCTTATAATTAAATATAATTAAAAAAACCAAAAA
>MU741631.1:41575-56683 GCA_026770625.1 Nicotiana glauca
ATCATAATTTAATTTAATTAATATTTTTTAATACTGACCGCGCATTGCGCTGGTACGACTACTAGTTATAAATAATGTACAAACACCGGCGTCCTATTAAAATGTGAAGTTCGGAAAGTGAAAGAGCTTTGCTTTTCTACAATATTTGTAAATCATTAGTTAACAATGTGCTCAAATGAATTTCTGATTTTTAAGTCACAGCTGGATGTATTTAGTTTGATGATTCTCTTTATTCAAGTTAACCATCCTTCATCTAGAGTAGCTAATTCGGGTGCTTTTGAGTGTAATAACCTTACAGCAGATCCACATTTTGAGCTGTTTTTTCTTCTTTGTTCTTATTTAACCAAAACTTGAGAATTTCATGTTAGGATATAAGACGATATTGTTTCATATGTCTCATATCTAGAGAGTTAATGCCATTTTTTACTTAAGGACCTACGTGCAGGCTGCTATACAAGCTAACTTAGCATTGTTTGATATGTTTGGATTCAAAAGACTTCATAGTTAACTATTTTAAGAAGAAATTAATGAGCATTTTTTGAGACATCATCAGTTTAATAGCTGGAAATTATGGTTATACAAAAATTTTATTTTCTCAAGGATAATGTTTACAATAAAATCATGTTCGAGTTTAGGAATTTTCAGGCATATCTATCTAGACATATATATCAAATTTACTTTGTTCTAACGTAAATTTGGTGTTTAATTCTTGACAAATCTAGGAAGCACTTGGCCTGTCCCATGTTACTTGCTGTTTTGGGATAGTAATTGATGACAATTTCTGTTTCCAGGATTAAGTTTTATCCGAATTGTCCAGGCATAAATAATCTCAAGGTTCCATTTCTTGTTTTAAAATTTCCACAATGAAGGATGCTTTGTTCCAAGTTTTAAAAAAAAAAAAAAAGTAGGGCCTGATGTTGTTGAACTAATATAAAGCATAAATTAATTATACTTGGAAGGCAAAAGCATATGATACAACAATGCCATTGTCTTCTGCTGGTGCCCACAAATTCCTATTCAACACATATCAGCTGTGTTCTATGAATTTTCATTGCCTATATAATCATATTCAAAGAGGTGTCTACCACCACAGCTCTCACTAAAATTTTAAAGTATTCAAAGCTTTCTCTGCTCTTGAAGTCTTTGCTACATAGTCTTTCTTTCTTTTCTCATTTATATACTAAGACTAAAAGATCATGGCTATTCGTATGCTCGAATGATCACGAAGTCTTCCACGTATGGAGATATTCCCAAGGGTCACTTTGTTGTGTATGTCGTGGAGAAGCAGAAGAAGAGATTCGTAAACGCTATATCATTCTTGAGTGAAACTGTATTTCAAGACTTGCTTAGTCAAGCTGAAGAAGAATTCGGCTTTGACCATCCAATGGATGGTGTGACAATTCCCTGCACTGAGGAATCGTTCATTAATCTTATATCTCGCTTGAGGAAGTGAGAAGGAAATCAACCAGTCCCCAGATTTTGCTATTCAATTTTGTAAAGTAGGATCTCCAGAGTGTACAGTTAGAAGAAACAGTAATTTTATATTAGAATGAGGAGATGTACTACTCTCTCACTAGGTAGACTAATGAATTTAGCTCCATAAAGAATGGAGATGTATTACCTTTGTCTCTTGATTAAGGAGACATTTTTCTACTTCTAAAGAAACTGAAACAATTAAATTGTTCACTTCTGTGGTTCCATTTAATGCCATATATTATTGATTGAATAATTCTTTGCAATAGAAAAGTTCTTGCTCAAGTTTCTTGGTTTTTGGTTTTTCTAACTGCAGCTGAATCTAATAGAAAAGCTATTCTCAAGATGTGATAAAAGCTACCACTGCTTTTGTGTCCAATGACTCTTCGCCAAAAAATCATGATTTTTTATGACCATTTCCTTATATAAACATGCATGTTCTGAGAAGTAGCCACCACCAAAACTAGAAAACTACTCAAAGCACTCCCCTGCTTTCAGGACCTTTAGCAATTCTTCTCTTCATCCTTTGCTCATCTTAAAGAAACGATCATGGCTATCCGTGTTACTCGTATCATCAAGAAGTCCTCGACATCTTTGGATGTTCCAAAGGGCCATTTTGCTGTTTATATTGGGGAGAAGCAGAGGTAGAGATTTGTAATCCCCATAACATACTTGAGCCAGCCTTCATTTCAAGATTTGCTTAGTCAATATGAGGAAGAATTTGGCTTCAATCATCCTACGGGTGGTGTTACAATTCCCAACACTGAGGATGTCTTTGTCGACCTAACTTCTCGTTTAAGGAACTGACAAAGAAACTTGCTTTCTCAATTTGTAAAGTAGTAAAGCGTCTGTATGGAGAAGACAACTTCTGATGTTAGAATGAAGAAAATTACCACTATCTGACTAGGTAGATTAGTGAACTGTAGCTCCACAAAGACTGACTGTTAGTCCATGTCAGTAATGACTTTTTTTTCTACTTCAAAGAAATTGAAGTATTGAACATTTTTAAATTAATGGTTCCATTTTGTAGTATCGAAATATTCTCTCCTTATGTTTTTATAGTTCCTCGCGTGGAATACTTGTGCTCAAGTCTCATGGGCTAACCGTTACGAGCCAGAATTAAATCTAAAGTGGCCCAAGCCTGTACTTTTTCATGTTAAACAAAGGATGAATAGAACCGAAATTTTAAATGCAACTACGCTACAATAACAATAAAAAACCCAGTTTGATCCCAACATATGGGATCTGGGGAGGGTAATCTGTATGCAGACCTTACCCATACCTAATGCAGGTAGAGAGACTGTTTCCAATAGACCCTCGGCTCAAGAAGGGCAAGAATAAAAAGAGGGAAGCAAGGAAGGAAAATAGTATCCAATAATAGCAACACGGAATACAATACCTGAGGCGAACAAAACCACATGTCGTGATAAAAAAGCAAAGAATATGAAGGGAAATGCATGCTACTAAACCTATCCGTGAACACTATAAACTACCTACTAATCTTCTACCTTAATCCCCGACCTCCACACCCTCCTATCAAGTGTCATGTCCTCAGTGAGCTGAAGCAGCACCATGTCCTGCCTAATCACTTCTCTCCGGTACTTCTTAGGCCTACTCGACCCCTTCTCAAACTCTCCACGGCCAACCTCTCACACCTCCTGATAGGGGCATCAATGCTTCTTCTCTTAACATATCCGAACCATCTCAGCCGCGACTCCCGTATCTTGTCCTCCACGGAGGCTATTCCAACTATGTCCCGGATAGCTTCATTCCTAATTCTATCTCGCCTGGTACACCCATACATCCATCTCAATATCCTCATATCTGCTACTCTCATCTTCTGCACATGGGAGTTCTTGACTGGCCAACACTCAGCCCCATACAACATAGCGAATCGAACCACCACTCGATAAAACTTACCCTTAAGTCTTAACAGCACATTCTTATCACATAGAACACTAGAAGCGAGCCTCCACTTCATTCACCCGCTCCGATACGATGTGTGACATATTCGTCAATCTCCCCGTTACCCTAGATAATAGACCCGAGATACTTAAAAATTGCTCTCTTGGAGATAACTTGAGCATCAAGCTTAACCTCTACGTCTGCATCATGGGTCTCATTGAATTTGCACTCCAAGTATTCTATCTTGGTTCTACTTAGTCTGAAACCTTTAGACTCCAAGGTCTGTTGATAAGTTAGGATTTTACCATGATTATACCCCTTACTTGCTATTTCTTTTGTTACAAATTGCCACAAAATAATCCCAAAAGGCTTACAAGTTGCGCTTGATTGCAGGTTTGAGCGACAAGGTGACAAATGTCAAAGATCGGCTCAAAACGGAGTGAAACCTGCCAAGTGTCAAAGACCAAGTGAAGTTGAGGAACAGGAAGACCTAGCGAAGACCGCACTGATATGCCATGCGGCCACGCTAGGAGATTCAGAGAAAGGTTAATTCAAGTGCAAGTCGTGCGGCCGCGCTCCACTTTTGCGCGGTCCGCGCCAGTGATGTTCAGAGAGCTACCAGTGCAGGCTAAATTCCCACGCAGCCTCACTGCATATCAGTGCGGTTCGCGTGGATGAGATTCAAAGACCTGGAGATTTGGCCAAGTCAAGCCACGCGGCCGCACTGCCTTATTGCGCGGTCCGCGCCTACTTCCATCGCGGTCGAGCTACACTTTTGCGCGATCCCCAACTTTAGAGATGAGATTTGAGAGTTCAAAGAGCCTACGCGGCCGCGCTATATTTTTGCGTGGTCTGCGCTTACCCTACAGGGTTATTTTTGTCCAGTTTTTCTAGCCCGGTATAAATAGGATATTTTACCATTTTTAGGGTAAGTTTTATGTTCTGAACAGAGCTGGGCTCGTGAGACAAAATATTGTTGCAATTTTCGGCACTTTTACTCTTCATTAATGTAGATTCTACTTAGTAATCAATTAATATGTTTATTTCATCATCTATTTCTTCTGTTTCTTCTTTAATTATGTCTAGCTAAACCCATAGCTAGGGTTGTGGCTCAACCCTAGTGTGGGTAGTTAGTGGGTGTTGTATTCTAGGGTGAGATTGAGATTGGGTGTTTGTTATTTGGATTAATTTTGTGTTTCAATCTAGAATTTGTGGTTGCAAACATGAATTCAAGCCTAGTGGGTCTAACTCTTCTTGAGAAAGAGAGTCTATGACCCTAAAGTTGACCCAACAAGGAATTGGGATGGACCCATGAGATTGGTAGTCCCAATTAACGGGTTAAACTTCAAGAGAGTAATTACCCTACTTGAACTCTAGTTGCTTGGGCAAAATTGTCCTACCCAATTGGTCTCGAGAGAGTCAATTAGGCAAAATCGTTCTCTCTACCGATAGGTGTGAGAATAAATGCAATTATGCAACGGTTATAGCATAAGCCCTAAATATATCAATCTCTCCTAAGTAACTTATACCCGTTAGCTAGCCACCTAGGTAGCGTCACACCCTAGTGCCTTTCTCCATATTAAATACAACTTAGTAATATTCTCCTAGAATAATTTAGTTTAAATTATTAGTTTTACAAGAGTAGTTTAAAAAATAAAACCCAAAAATGGTTGAAGTTACATTAGAAGCACAACCGCAATTCTAGGCTAGACAGACATTCTAACTCCATTACTAGCTCCCTGTGGAAATTCGACCCCGAACCACTATTCGGGTACAAACTATTGTTACCCGCTCTTCCTACCATTGCGTAGAGTTGAGTTGGCATCGATCACTTTTTGGCGCCGTTGCCGGGGAGCTTACGGTGTTGACTATCTGTATAGCTAGTTTTGTGATTTGCTTCTCTTTCCTTCTTTGTCACTAATTTTGTTTATGTCGATCAATCAGGTACAAATGGCTCTCAATGGAAACGATCCTCTTGGCGGTGTTTTAGCAGGGGAGGAGGTTGAAGATCTTGAGCAAGATGAGCTCCCAGCACCTCAAGTTCCACGTAGAGGTAGAAATGCCAATGTAAATGCTAATCCGAATGCGAATATTCCAGAACCTCCTCCGCCACCGCCAAGAGTGGCTCTAAGGGTGCTGCCAGATCAAGGGTATGCTAGTGCCATTGTTCCTCCCCGAATTCGGGTGGGGAATTTTAAAATCACCAATGTTATGTTGACTTTGCTCGAGTAAAGAGGGTATTTTACGGACGCCTCCGACCAAAATGCATACAAGCATTTGAAGGGGTTCGTAGATACTTGTTGGGGGAGTAAACAACAAACGTGTCCGAGGATGCTTTGAGATTGAGGCTTTTCCCGTTCTCTCTTCGGGGTAAAGCATTAGATTGGTTGGAAAGGCTCCCCAATCATTCTATCACCACATGGGATGAATTGGCGGAAAAATTTATTGCAAAGTTCTTTTCTCCAAGTCATATGGCAGCTCTTCGGGATGAAATTCTAGCTTTCAAGCAAATGCCAACGAAACCTTTGCACGAGATATGGGAATGATATAGAACAATGGTGAAGGAGTGTCCCAATAATGACATGACTGAGGAAATGATCCAGCAGACTTTTTATAGGGGCATCAATACCACAAATCAGTGTATCGTGAACCAATTGGCCAGTGGGAACTTTATGAAACTTTCTTACCAAGAAGCTTGTGATGTACTTGATGAAATGGCCGATACCTCTTCAGCATGGCAAAGCCGAGCAAATGTGCCCCAAGGTGACCCTACGGTCATCCACTTGCACAAGGAACTGAATGATCATGGCCAAGCTATTGTTGAGCTTACAACAACAATGAATCAATTGGCGAAGGCGCAATTGCAGGAAGTTCAAAATTCGCACCAAGTCAATGCAATGGAAAATGTTTCTATGTTAAAAAGGAGGCAAAGAGGGCAAGAACAACAACGAGGTAATTGTGAGCAATTTGACAACAATAATGATAGTGGTGGTTATTCAAACGAGTGCTATGATGAGCAAAGTGAGGAATGCCAATATGTCAATAACTACCAAGGGAATAGAGGAAATCAAGGGAATCAACAATAGCGTCCCCAAGGAAATTCGGGCAATCAGCAAGGCGGAGGAAATTGGAATAATAACAATCAACAACAAAGTGGTGGAAATTGGAACGGGAACAATCAAAACAACAACTGGGGGAACCAAGGTAACCATGGTGGAAATTGGAATGGGAACAATAACAATTAGGGAAACAACAATCAAGGAGGGTGGAATAATAGTGGAAATCAAGGCAACCGAGGGCAAGGCTTTAAAAGGCCTCCATGTACCAACAACCAAGTAATCCACCCCCCTTTCAGTCACAAGGTGTTAGTTCTTCCGGAAGTGATATGGGGCGGATAGAGATGATGATGAAAAGGAACCAAGAATCTGACGCATAATTGGCTTCACATAACACATATATCCGGAACCTAGAAGTGAAAATAGGAAAAATTTCTCAAGCTTTAAATACTCGACCTAAGGTTGCTCTACCAAGTGATACAGTAGTGAACCCAAAGGGGGGTAATAACCATGTGATGGCCGTAACAACAAGAAGTGGAAGAGGCGGTGATGTGCATGCCTCGAATAAAAATCAGGTTGTGGATGATGAAGTTGAGTTGCATGATGATGATGTGTCTTTGAATGTTGAAAATGTGGTTAAACCAAGTATGACCAATGACGTGCGGATTGATATTGATGATGAGGCTAGGGTAGAGACTCACGACCCATCTATGGAACACATTATTGATATGCCCGAGACGGAGGTGCCCAAAGCCAAGGCACCCTTGCCTAGGCCGACTCCACCTTACCCTCAAAGGCTAGCAAAGCAAAAAGGAGACAACCAATTCAAGAAGTTCATTGAAATGATGAAGATTCTTACTATAAATATGCCATTTGTGGAAGCCCTTGAACAAATGTCGGGGTACACAAAGTTTATGAAGGATTTGGTGACCAAGAAGAGGTCGATGGAGTGTGAAACAATTAAAATAACGCATCAAGTGAGTTCTATTGTTCATTCTATGGCCCCAAAACTCGAGGATCCCAGAGCATTCACTATCCCTTGCACTATCGGTAGTGCGGAGTTTGCCAAAGCCCTTTGTGACTTAGAAGCTAGTATTAACTTGATGCCTTATTTGGTTTTCAAAACATTGGGAATAGGGCAACTAAGGCCAACCTCCATGAGGCTTCAAATGGCGGACCGATCAATGAAGCATCCCTTGGGAATAATTGATGATGTTGTTGTTCGTGTTGATAAATTCATATTGCCAGTGGATTTTGTGATATTGGACTGCGAGGTGAATTTTGAGGTGCCAATCATTCTTGAAAGACCTTTTCTAGCTATGGGGAAGGCATTGATAGATGTTGAATCTGGGGAGTTGACATTCCGTGTGGGTGACGAGAAGGTGGTATTTCATGTTTGCAAATCAATGAGACAACCTAATAGCACGGAGGTGTGTTCATTTGTGGACATTGTCACAGTTGTGATAGTGGATGACACAAGTTCCTTGATAAATGTTGAAGATCCTCTTGAGGCCGTGCTTCTTAATATGGATGTCAATGATGATGCCGGTAGAGTGGAGTATATGAATGCATTGAATGGTATGGGTTCATATTCATATGAGCCTAGAAAGCTATCTTTGGATCTTGAGAATCGCAAAACTCCACCAACCAAGCCATCGATTGAGGAGCCACCGGTGTTGGAGTTGAAACCACTTCCTCCACACCTCAGGTATGAATTTTTGGGTTCAAATTCTACTTTACCTGTTATTCTTTCGTCTTGCTTAACTAACATGCAGGTTGATGCCACTTTGGCAGTTTTTCAAAAGCGCAAAAAGGCGATTGGATGGACATTGGCCGATATTCAGGGGATAAGCCTCGCATTCTGCATGCACAAAATCATCTTGGAGGAGGATGCGAGGCCGTCTCTTGAACATCAAAGAAGACTGAATGAGGCGATGCAAGAAGTGGTAAAGAAAGAGGTTATCAAGTGGCTAGACGCTGGTGTGATTTACCCGATCTCGGATAGTTCATGGACCTCTCCGGTCCAATGTGTTCCAAAGAAAGGAGGGATAACGGTAGTTACCAATGCCAATAAAGAGCTTATTCCTACTCGGACGGTTACGGGTTGGAGAGTGTGTATGGATTACAGAAAGCTTAACAAGGTGACAAGAAAAGATCATTTCCCACTACATTCCTTGACCAAATACTCGATCGTCTCGCGGGCCGGGCTTTTTATTGTTTTCTAGATGGTTACTTAGGGTACAATCAAATTCTAATTGCCCTGGAGGATCAAGAGAAGACGACCTTTACATGTCCTTATGGCACGTTCGCCTTCTCGAGAATGCCCTTTGGGCTATGTAATGCCCCGGTGACCTTCCAAAGGTGTATGCTGGCAATTTTCACCGATATGGTGGAGGATGTCTTGGAGGTCTTCATGGATGATTTCAGTGTGGTTGGGGATTTATTTGAGGATTTCCTGGTGCACTTGGATAGGGTATTGGCTAGATGTGAAGAAACCAACCTTGTGCTCAACTGGGAGAAATACCACTTTATGGTGCAAGAGGGTATTGTATTGGGTCACAAAATCTCAAAGCAAGGAATTGAATTTGATAAGGAAAAAATCGAGGTTATCTCAAGGCTCCCTCCCCCTACTTTTGTCAAAGGGGTGAGGAGCTTTCTTGGTCATGCCGGGTTCTACCGGCTATTCATTAAAGACTTCTCGAAAATTATGAACCCACTTTGCAAATTGTTGGAGAAGGATGTCAAGTTTATCTTTCATGAGAAATGCATGGAGTCTTTTGAGCTATTAAAACACAAGTTGACCACAACTCCTATCATAACCGCACCTAATTGAGATTTTCCCTTTGAACTTATGTGCGATGCGAGTGATGTGGGGGTAGGTGCGGTGTTAGGCCAACGGATCAACAAGATGTTCCATCCTATGTATTATGCTAGCAAAAAGATGAATGAGGCCCAAAGAAACTACACGGTGACGAAAAAAGAGCTACTGACTATTATGTTTGCAGTGGAGAAGTTTCAACCTTATCTTATGGGGGCAAAGGTGATCATACACACGGACCATGCAGCCCTCCGGTATTTGATGACAAAGAAGGATTCGAAAGCAAGATTGATGAGGTGGGTGCTACTCCTTCAGGAATTTGACCTAGAGATTGTGGATAGGAAGGGAAGTGAGAATCAAGTTGCGGACCATTTGTCCCGGCTAGAAGAAGAGGGGAGGTCATGTGATGGTGTTGAGATAAATGATACATTCCCCGACGAGCAGCTTCTTTTCGTTTCTATGTGTGATATGCCTTGGTTTGCGGACATCGCCAAATTCATTGTGACCGGTAACGTCCCGTGTGAGCTCTCTTCCAACCAAAGGAAGAAACTCAAGCGGGATAGCTTGGATTTTTATTGGGATGATCCGTATTTGTTTAAAATTTGCACGGATGGGGTGATAAGAAGATGTGTACCGGAAAGTGAACAAATGAGCATATTGGAGGCTTGTCGCTCTTCTCCCTATGGTGGCCATCATGGGGGGGTGAGGACAGCTTCAAAGGTTTTGAGTTGCGGCTTCTATTGGCCGAAGTTGTTTAAAGATGCTAGTGACTTGGTGAAGAGATGTGATTCATGCCAAAGAGCCGGTGGGATTTCAAAGAAGGATGAAATGCCTCTCAATACAATTCTCAAGGTGGATATTTTTTATGTTTGGGGCATTGATTTCATGGGCCCGTTCGTGAGATCTTGTGGGAACACTTATATTATCGTAGTGGTAGACTATGTTTCAAAGTGGGTTGAAGCCGTGGCTTTACCCAACAATGAAGCCCGGAGTGTTGTGGCATTCTTGAAAAGGAGCATCTTCACTAGGTTTGGCACCCCTCATGCTATCATTAGTGATGGGGGGTCTCACTTTTGCAACATGGCTTTTGACTCATTGCTTGCTAAGTATGGAGTTAATCACAAAGTGACAACCCCCTATTATCCACAAGCTAGCGGTCAAGTGGAAGTCTCAAATCGGGAAATAAAGAGTATTTTGTCCAAAACGGTAAATGCTAATAGGACCAATTGGTCGAAGAAATTGAATGATGCTCTTTGGGCTTATCGAACGGCTTACAAGACTCCAATCGGTATGTCTCCGTATTAGTTGGTGTTTGGTAAGGCTTGCCATCTTCTGGTGGAACTAGAGCACAAGGCTATGTGGGCGTTGAGAAAGTTGAACTTGGAATGGGATGTTGCAGCCAATCTCTGTGTGGAGAAATTGAATGAGCTTGATGAGTTTAGATTTCATGCCTACTCCAGCTCGTCCTTGTATAAGGACAAGATGAAGTACCTTCACGATAAATATGCTCGGGGTAAGGAATTTAAGGTGGGCATCATGGTTCTTCTTTTCAACTCCCGATTGAGGTTATTTCCGGGAAAGCTCAAGTCAAAGTGGAGTGGCCCTTTTGAAGTGGTATTTGTGACTCCTTTTGGTGCTCTTGATCTCAAGAACAAGAATGGTGAAGTATTTCCGGTCAACGGGCATCGTGTCAAGTGTTATTTGGGAAAGTTTGATGATATCCACGTGGTGGCACTCATTCATTTGAAGTGATATTCTGGTAACGTGCGTCGTGCCGCGACGTTAAATCAATCACTTCTTGAGAGACAACCCATGTCTTTTTCTATTTCTTTGATTTTCTTTGTAGACTAGGATTTTTGAGCTAATGGTTTGTGAGATGTTACAGGGATGATGTTGAAGCACTGCAAAACAAAAGTACAAAATAACAGGTCTCTGAAGTTTGCCACGCGGCCGTGCTACATATCAGTGCGGTCCGCGCTGGCATGTGCAAAGTTGACAGTCTCTGAAGTTGGCCCAGCACAGTCGCGGTGCATAATTGTGAGGTCCGCGCTGGAAGGACCAACATTTCATGCTCTCTGAAGTTTCACACGCGGCCGCGTAGCATAAGAGTGCGGTCCGCGTGGGAAACTTGATTCAAGGTTGCTGGACATAAACCCAGTACGGTCCGCGTGGGAAACTTGGTTCAAGGTTGCTATACATAAACCCAGCGCGGTCTATGGTCATTTTTGCGTGACCGCGCTGGTAGGTAAGTTAGGGGGCCCCACTGTTGTCTATAAATAGAGACCCAAGGCCTCACTTTACCCTTTTCGCACTTTGACATCCTGAGCCCTCTTCTACTGTTCATCCCTGTGATTAATCTTGTGTGTTTGCATCAATGCTTTGATTCTTCATAATTCCTGGTAACATTTCTTACAAATTTCATTAATTAGTTTTTATTTTTACTTTTTGTTTGCTTCCCAGTAGTATAGCTTCTTCTTTCTTCCCAATTTTTTTTTCTTTTTTTGGGATTAATGATTAGGTTCGTTTTCTTGTTAGTTTTGACTGCTGGGCATGATTTTTTATATGGATAATTGAGTAGGGATAACTAGGACCCAAAAACTTGAATAAAAATGGACAAAATTGTCAAACCCTAACTCAATCCCTGAGCATAGTTGAACGCGGACGCGTGACATTTTTATGTGGTCCGCGTGGATTCTTCTGTGTGCTTAACTTTCTACAAGCGCGGCAATGTCACACTTTTGCGTGGTCCGCGCTGGCCCAATGCGGCCGCGTGACATTTTTATGCGGTCCACATTGAGAGATTTTGAGAGATATTGTTAGAGTCATATGCCAAGCGTGGCCGCACTCCAGTTTTACGCGGTCCTAGTTGCCCCCAGCGCGACTGGGTGACTATTTTACGCGGTCCGCGCTCCTGAATCCTGCTGTGTCCTACTTCTATGCTGTGCAATCAACTGTGTTTTCCTCTTGTGTTATTCATCTATTCCTCTACATGTTCTTAAACTAACAATGTTAGATGCATGTTTTTTGAGATCATGGTTAAACAAAGAGGCGGTAAACAAGTACAACAACCCGTGAGAGGTGGTGCCTCCCGAGGGGTAAGGGCAAGAGAATAGCTAAACTCACTCCCCAGGCTCGGGCAAACATTAAAAAGACCCAAAAAACAGATACGAGTTGCTGATAGGGCTGCCTCTCATTCTTCGGAGAGTGAGTATGTGCCATCCAAAAGCATATCCTCAGATTCTATCCCAACTCACATAACCGACCCCCTCCACCTAGTTGATACTCCTCCACCATCACCCTCAATAAAAAGACCATTGAATGTAGTCTCGGATTCGTCTGATGAGTCCGCAGTAGGTAGTGGTGAGCAATACTCCACCTCCCCCACAGCTTCATTATCCGGGGAGAGTGCAGACCATGGTGAGGGAGGTGAGCCTCAGGTTGGGGGAGTTGATAGAACTAGAAATCCTGAAGCTTGGGAAAATCGCTTCGTTAGTCAGGTGGCATTTCACAAGTTTAGGGAATGGTGTCCAGTGAGGAAATTGATTCCAGAAAGAAGTTTCATTGACAAGGACCTTTTGCCCCACAACCGGAATGTGCAAAGGGAGTTCCGAACCAGACGTGGTTGGAAATTTTTCAAGGAAAGCTGCATTGATGCTAATGAGCACATGGTTCGAGAATTCTACTGCAATGTGGCTCACATAGTCAAAGATACTAAAGTGACCAAGGTGCGGGATAAAATTGTGTTGTTTGATGGAAAGTCCTTAAATGAGTACTTGGGGTACAAGGAGGAAGATGAGTCGCAGTATTTGGCTAAGTTGGCAATGGGTGAGGAAGTGCGACCTTGGTTGGCTGAGTTCTTGGCAGTCCCAGGCACTGTCCCAAAATGGTTGAAAGCCGGAGAGAAGATTTTCAGGAACACCTTCAACTTTGAGGCTAGAGGGTGGTTGACATTTATTTGCAGCCGGCTTGATCCATCTACCCACGATCATACCGTTCCACTTGCCCGGGATGTTCTTGTGGCATCTATTATGGCCAGGTTTCTGATTAATGTGGGTAATGTGATCTCGAGGGTGATTTCTGTTGTAGGACAGGAGACGACCACTAACTACCCTTTCCCCAACACCCTGTCTATGTACCTTAGGGATATGCAGGTCAAGAAGAAGCAATTTGATGTCATGACCAAGTCGATGGCCCCTTACTCATGGTACATCATGTTGGGTTCGGATAACCCAAAGTCAAAGAAGTACCATCCACCCACCTCTGCCCCAACTGGCCAGTCTAAGGAGCCAGTTGCGGTAGAGCCTTCCACCGGGACTTCCTCCATTCCTATTGCTACTACCAGTGAGACCTTGCCCCCAGGTCCTTCTTCTGTTACTGGCCCAAGTACTTCAGCTGGCCCGGCAATCCCATCATCAAAGACTCATCCGTTCACTGGCCACCAGTTGAGTCAGTCATTAGCCAGTTTGAACAACTGGATGTCAGCTACGATATCCAAATTGTCCACATTGGATACTTCAATTGAGGCCCAGTCAGCACCAGCCACTGTTCATATCCCTCAATCTATTGAGGATACCTTGAAGAAGCTCCTGGCCAACCAGGAGATGATTTTGGAGACTCAGGCCAACTTGACTAAGGCGGTAGATTCACATGGCACAGCTCTCAAGGAGTTTGCCAAGGAGCACAAAAAGATGAGAAAGTCAAGGGCATCTAAGGAGTCGGTGAAAAATCTTAGAGGGGACGTGGACAAACTATTGGCATATCAGATGGCTTTAGAATTGCTATTTGGGGACCCAGCCATAGACCCAGCAGCATCAAAGCCACAGCAGGAGCAGACACCCAGGCCTTCAAGGAAGAAGAGGAAGCTTCCCAGCACAGAGGGTGTAGTGATTGAGCTTGCAGAGACTCAAGAGATCCCATCCAGTGATGCACCCACTATTCAGCCGGTGCAGGAGTAGGCCACTATCCTAGCAGCAGAGCAGCAGCAGGCAGGGGACAAGTTTGAGCTTCCCACCCAAACAGGGGATCAAGGAGCCACTGGGGATCCTATGCAGACGGACCAGGACAAGGTGTGAGCACGTGATTTTTTCCCTACATGAATTACTCCCATAAATTCAAAATAAAATAATTTTTCTTCGTTTGTAATTTTATGGAATTTTGTGGTATTTTCCGTCATTATTTGCATTTGCATGTGCGTGTTTATTTTGTTTAAATTAAAGGAAAAATACAAAAGTAAGTTGCATTTTCCTTTGAGATATAATTTTGCAATTAAGATTAATTAAGCAAGTGTTTGTTTTACAAAAATGAAAAAATCACAAAAAATAATGTATCTTGCATTTTTAGTGTTTAGTGTTAAACTCTGTGATTTTTTCTTTTAATTTGGTATTTTATTACGTGTGATAATTGCTATTTAGAATCAATTAGTGTTTTAGGATAATTTGATCAAGAATTAATCTAGGTTTATATTTTTAGAATTTTAGGAAATAAAAGAAAAGGAAAAGAATTGGGGAAAACGGATTTGGGCCAAATTAATCCCAAGACCAAACTAACCCCACCCTAGAACCAGCCCAATAACCACCTGAAACCCAGTCCATCACCAGCAAGACCAAACGACGTCATTTGGACGTAATTTGATCTAACCATTCGTTTCATTTGATCCAACGGTCCAAAGACGCCCATATAACCCAGACCCAACCCCGACCCATTTTTCCGGACCAACCCAGTCCCCCACTAAGACCAAACAACCCTGTTTTATATAAATGAAGTGATCCAAATCGCTGATCTCATCAGATCTAACGGCTTGAATTCACTCACCCCTCCCATATAAATACCTTAACACTACCCCGCCCTCCCCCCCCC
>MU741636.1:13559-24737 GCA_026770625.1 Nicotiana glauca
ACCAAGCATTTGGACACCAACAAGGCGATTTTACAAGGTCAAGGTTAGCCATACATACCTGGAGTCGAATTCCCTTTTTAAACTCCTATTATCACTCACCAAGCAATCTAGCCACGTCAATCTAGTTCACAATTAACACATGCACCTTAGAATTTGAAATTCACAATTACTATCCGTGCTTATTTAGGTTATCGAGCATAGCCCCTTACTTCTACCCAATTTTCTCTTACTAAATTTTAGATTTTGAAAGACATGCACGTGAGTTTCCACCAATTATTTCAATAATCAAAGCATGAGACTCCCTCCCTTAACTTAAAATCTGGAAATCAAGGAAAAAGGGTTAGGGATTTTACCTGTAGAAATGGAGATGAAGACACTTGCTTTAAAATTTTCCGGACCAGGTAATTTGAGGAACAATTTTGAAGAAGATAAACTTTTCTCTTAAGAACCCCTCCTCCCTCTCTCTTATTTTGTTCAGAAAAATGGTTAAAATGAGGGGTTAGGGTGTTATATTAGAAAGGGGGTCGAGTTTTAAATTTTAGAAAATAGAAGTCCGGGTGAGATCTCCGGTCGCATCTGCGATCGCAGAATCGAAATGCGATCCGCATATTGGACCGCAGAACTGACCCCAATCATTGTACATCTCTGCTTGGGTATGCGGTGGAAATGCGGTCCACATTTCGATTCTGCGATCGCAGAATGGATCGCATTTTCAACATCAACTTATACCAACTCTCTGGTTCACTATGCGGCAGGAATGCGGTCCGCATATTGATTATGCGGTCGCATAATTGACCGCATTTTCAACATCAACTTTGACAATTCTTCTGCTTCACTCTACGGCAGGAATGCGGTCCACATAGCTGATCTGCGACCGCATTCTGGACCGTATTTTTGACAATTTCTGGAAAATTGATTCTTTTGATTTTTTTTAAAGGCTTAGATCACTACCAAGGGTCCGAATCGCGGTGAGTTCCCATTCCTAACACATATTCGGAGTCGACACCACGAGTTACTAAGTTTTGAGACCAAAAATTATTTACGGGGCCTTACACTTTACCCAATCTTTGGTGGCGTTGACTAGTCAAACAAAGTTATCTGCATAATAGGTTCCATAACGCACATTAAAAAATCGTTAGGTGGAAACTCTTCTTATTTTAACACACTGTCTCCCATTCAAAAGAGTTGTCATACGTCGAAACCCACTTTCGTGAGAAAAGGGGGCACGACAATTCTACATGCAGGACTGCTGATGTAATAATCTTTTCGCAGAAGCGGAACCCTGGGTAGATTACAAAAAAAGAGGGGTTCCGACATTTTTTTCATTTTTGACATTTCCAACATGGGTTGAGGCAATTTTTAAGCGAGAAGTCAGGGGAAAATTTGAGGTAAATCACTTGAGTGTAAATCGGGAATTTGGACATAAGGATTTGAAAATAAAATTTGATCATTTAGAGGTCGAGTTGATGTCGAAATTTAGTAAAATTTGTATCACTGGTCTCGTGGTTGAATGGGCGTTCATATTCCGTGACTTTTGTCGGGTTCCCAGATGTGGGTCCCACGGGAGATTTTAAGTGCAATTTTGGATTTTTTATTGGAAAATATAGAATTTTATATGGAATTAATTCCTATAATTTGTATTGAGTGAATCGAATTAATTGTGGCTATATTAGAGGCGTTCGGAGGTCGATTCGCGAGGCAAAGGCATAGTAGAATAAAGAATTACACAGTTTGAGGTAAGTAACACTTCTAAACTTAGTTCTGAGGGTATAAATCCCTCAATTACGTGTTCTATAATTTGTTGGAGGTGACGTACTTGCTAGGTGACGGGCGTGTGGTCGTGCACCATAGAAATTGTTACTTTATTAAATTTTGCAGAGTTGCATAAATGAAGAATCATGTTATTATCCACATATCCTCCAAATGTTATAGAAATTGAGTTGAAGCTCGTATTAAATATCATGTTTAGGCCACATGCCAATATTTTGGACACATGGGGTCGTGTTGTTATTAAATAAATTATTAATTCATAGTCAGTTATGTTTATGCACTCTGAGGATATTTATGAAATCAGGATGCATGTCGCAGCATCACTTATTGGCTTATGTATTATTATGGAATCGGACTGCACGCCGTAGTAGGCCAAATTGGCTTCATATCATGCTTGAACTGAAGGAGCCTCTCCGGAGTCAGCACCCTACTCAGTGAGCATATGTGATAATATATTCAGGTTAGACTTCTTAGGGCATGGACTTGCCTTGCTTATTTGTATTTGTGATGAATTTCCCTTGAAGTGGATTTTGTCAGAATTATTATAATTTTGGAATAAATTTACCCATGGGCTGGATTAACCTTATACGGTACAGAGTCACTGACTGTCAGTTGGTGTATACAAATACTGGATGGAACCTCCCTGGATTGGTGTCACGACCCAAACCGATGGGCTGCGACGGGTGCCTAAATCTTACCTGGCAAACACCCCTAAGCATGTATCTAATATATGGACCCGAATAACATCTTCTGCATTACGAAATTAACATACGTGAAGGAAATTTGCCATCAAGTCATATGTATGTATACATGCAGAATACAACGGGCGAGCAGGCAAGGCTGTAATAGACAACTATACATCCAAACTAAAAGCCGACAAGGCTACATACATCTCAACTATGATGTGACAACCCGACCCATCGTCTCATGAGAACCGCTCTGTTTCCCCCCATTTCCTGCTTTGTTATGCTTCATTATCAGTGTCTTGTGTGAATGAGTTGAATTGGGTTAATTTTTTGAAGGAAATGAGACACTTAGTCTCTTTAAGGAAGGCTTGTTTTGGAAAAGTTAACTGGAGGTTGACTTATGATTTAGAGGGCTCGGATGTGGATTCTGATGATTCGGTTAGCTTCGGGGGATGATTTGTGACTTAGGAGTGTGATCGAAAGGGATTTTGGAGGTCCGGTGTGGAGTTAGTCTTAAATTGGTGAAGTTAGCATTTTGGTAATTTCCGGTTGATAGGTGAGATTTTGATCAAGGGTTGGAATGGAATTTTGAGAGTTGCAGTAGCTTCGTTAGGTGATTTGGGATGTGTGTGTTTCAGGTGATTTAGAGGTGATTTGGTTAGGTTTTTGATCGAAGTTTCGGAAGTTTTGGAAGAACTTAGGCTTGAATTCGATGAGAATTAATGATTTTAGTATTGTTGGATGCATTTTTATGATTGGAACAAGTTTGAATAACATTGTAGGATGCATTGGTATTTTTGGTTGAGGTTCCGGGGGCCTCGAGGTGAGTACGGATGGTTAAACGGAGAGTTCTGGAATTTTTCATGTTACTAAGTTTGTTGGTATCTGGTATTTTTGCACCTGCGGTTATGGGACCGCAGGTGCGTTCACGCAGAAGCGGAGGAGGAAGTCGTAGAAGCGAGTCTTGGACTCAGGGCAAGTTCCACAGAAGCGGAAGTGTGGACCGCAAAAGCGGTCCCGCTGGTGCGATTTCTGGGCCGCAGAAGCGGTCAAGGCCTTTAAGTGGAAAATCGCAGAAGCGGTCCCGCATAAGTGGAGACGAGACCGCAGAAGCGAGAAGCCTGGGCAGAATATTAAATTAGTCTTCTTCGCGAATTTTTGAAAGAGTAACCTATTTCACTTCGGACTTGGAGAGTTTTTGGGCGATTTTGAAGAGGGTTTCAAGGACTTTGATCAGGTATGAATTCTTGGACTTAAAACATGGTTTTATGGTGTAAATATATGGATTAGCGCTGAAAACTCAAGGAATTAATAGGCAAAAATAGTGATTAGGGTAATGGGGATTTGAGGGGTCATTTGGACTCCGATTTTGATAAATTTTATATGTACAGACTCATGGAGAGATAAGGAATATATTGATGTTAAATTTTCTGATTTTCGAGAAGTGGGATCGGGGCTCGGGTTTTGGCAAATTTTGTGATTTTTGATGTTTTTCGATTCTTTTCGATTGGGTTATGTTCCCTTAGCCTATTGTGATGTATTCGCTCTAATTTTTGATAGATTTGACGCGCGTGGACGCCTATTTGAGGGGCAAAGGCATAGCGAGCTAGACTTTTGGCCAGCTTGAGGTGAGTAATGATTGTAAATGATATCCTGAGTGTTTGAAACCCCGGATTTGCACAGGTAGTGCTATATTAAGGTGACTTGCACGCCGGATAGCGAGCGTAGGGTAGAGCACCGTTGCGGATTGTAACTTGGTCCATCCCGATTGTTGATTTTACCGCGTATTTGACTAAAACGTATATGATATTACCATGATTTGGGATGATTGCCATATTTGGGCTTCGTGCCAATTATTTGAACCCTACTTTGGGATTTTATCACTGTTTCTTCACTATTTTAGATACTACTTGAACTCAATCCTGTTGATTATACTGTTTTACAAACTCAGGAATTTTAACTGAACTTTGAGACTTAAATGATATTTTCCACTGTTATTTGGGCTGAGCACTACTATTTTATTGATGCCCAAGGGGCTTATGATGTTTTCTTGACTGAGTGAGGCCGAGGGCCATATGTGAGGATATGTCGAGTGTATTGTGAGGAGGCTTTCAGGACTCGAGTATATTGTGAGGAGGCTTTCAGGCCTCGAGTGTTATGTAAGGAGGCTTTCAGGCCTCGAGTATGATGTGAGAAGGCTTTCAGGCCTTGTTTTATATGCCACGAGGTGGCCTGATATTGCGCTTGGGCCGTAAGGGGCCCCTCCCGAAGTCTGCACACCCCCAGTGAGTGTCGTCGACGATAAATAAATGTAGCGGGCTGCATGCTGTAGCGAGATATGGATCGGGCTGCACGCCACATCAGTTACTATATGATACTGTTCTGAGAGTGATTTGAGAGAGAGTGCCCGAGGGGCTGAGAGTGTTTTTGATAATGACCCCAAGGGGCTGGTACTTTTTTGAGATGTTGCCTTAGGGGTGAACTTTTATGTGTGCATCTTGCATATTTATTTACCTTCTTACCTGTTACACTGTGGTATTTGTACCCGAGGGGCGGATTTTTCTGTGTTTATCAGCACTAACTGTTTTGAAATCATTTCGTAACTATTGAAAGGATCATTTTCAAAAGAGATTTAAACTGAGCCAAGATATTTCTAAAGATTTTACAGTTTTTCACTGTTTCTCAGAGAATTGTACCCGGCTTCTATACAGCATGTTGGTTGCTTTACGTGATTTCTTACTGCTAAGCTGTTATTTACCTTTATTACTCACTGAGTTGGAGTACTCACTTTACTCCCTGCACTTCGCGTGCAGTTGCAGGTAATTATTCACCTAGTAGCGGGTACTGGCTACGTGGAGGCAGAGTTGTAGAGGTTTAGCGAGGTGACTGCCAGCGTTCGCAGCACCACTGTCTTTCTATGTTATTCATTACTCCTGTTCAGTGTATTTCTAGACTTGTAAAGTGGAATTACATTCTTATAGATGCTCGTGACTTGTGACGCCCCGATTAGGGTTGTGTTGGGTTGTACTTCCGTTAATTAATATTATTAAGTCATATTTTGGTTGTTCATTTATACTTAACTATTTTGAAAGAGATGAGTTGGGTTAGTTGTCTGGCCTTGTCTTCACGAGAGGCGCCATCACGACCAGTGCGGGGTTTGGGTCATGACAAGTTGTTATTAGAGCCTAGGTTACTAGGTCTCAAGAGTCATGAGCAGGTTTAGTAGAGTCTCGTCGATCGGTATGGAGACGTCTGTATTTATCCTCGAGAGGATGCAAAACCTTTAGTAAAACTTCACATTTTTGAATTCTTATCATGCGTCCTTGATTCATCTAGAAAAGAAACTTTTGAAATTCCTTCCATGCGTTTATGTGCGCGCATGAGCGCTCAATATCATATGTGCCTTGATCACTTGTGATTCCCCGATCGAGGTGCAAAATGTAATCTCTGTGAGTTTATGTTGGGCAAGTCTAGAGGACTTGAGGCCGGATCTTTGCCTATGGCTTGAGCACCGAGGTGCTGATTGTGTGAGTAAGTATTTTGAACTTATGTGTTTGGTATGGTCCCTATTAGCGGGAATGGTTGTTGGATTGCTATGTGATGAGTATGTTCGTACTTCGAGATGTATCTATATGACTTGGTAGCGACGAGGAAGTCTGCTGGATAATAGATGAACTATTAAGTGTTCGATTTCTGCTACGACTGGAAGTGTAGCCCCGAGTTATGGGCATGTGGAGAATCTTTTCGTGTCCCCTAGTTGGGAGTAAAGTAAATTTTATGTTGCGGTATGAGTTCAGACTCAGGAAGATTAAGTTGCTGTGTAATGTGTATGATGGTGGAAGGTATACGGAAATGTTATATTAAGGCGAAGCAGGTGGGTTATCTCATGCAGAGTGTCCCAAGATGGTGTGATCCTTATGTGTATGTTAGAAGATCTCATGTGTCATGGAGGGGTATGTGTTGATTTTGAAATTTGGATTTGCTGAAAAGAGTGGGCTTCACTATTGTGGGGTTGAATGCGAGATTTGCAGAGATTTACAGTACTGGATAATCTGAGTTTCACAAACTTGTAAATGATTTGAGACTAAACTCACCATGATATTGTGGCATCAATAGAGTAAAAATGTTATGAGTTGTTGGGAGTGTTTGGATCCATGGCTTTAAGCCAAGTTGGGGAGCTTGCTATTGATTAGCTAATTGTACGGTTATGTGCTATGTTGGTTCCGGTTCGAGGCATGCTGGCAAATCAGTTCTAGTTGCAGAAATGGAGCCGAGGATGGCACGAGTGAAGGAAAATTTTGATAAAGGTTACACGGTGCTTCGTAGATGTGTGAGAATCACAGGATGTCTTAAGCTGTCGGTAAGGAATGCTCGGTGCATGGAGCCGGAAGATGTTTGTTTGCATTGGGATGAGGTTATATCCTGCGCTGTTAGAGTGCTAATAAGGCACGGGTGGTTAAGTTTGTTTGATCAGGTGAATTGTAGTTCGAATAAGAAATAAATGACTCTCGAGAATGGTTTTAATGTGTTTAAGATTCTACATGTAACAATCAGGTGTCTTAAGGTTGTGTATATGGTTAGAGACTTTGTTTTCATTGGAAAATGTCAAGACTTGTGGTATTTTATATTAATCATGGGATTCTATGTATCAGTATCGGGAAAGTAAAGGTAACGAAATTAGATTCGCAGGAAGTTCTTCAGAGTAAAGCATTCTGGAATGTGGTGTTTTTGGGAACACTTGAGAGAGTACATAGTGGCCTATGCGTCTTAGATAGTGTGGTCTTATGCTTGGGTCTCGTGTAGTAAGCCTGGGTTGAGGCATTGTGGTGCTACAACAAGAGGGAATACCAAGTTGATGACGAATCTGAAGGGAAATTAGATAGATGGAATAGATTGATAGTAGGCTGAATCGGTATGGTAAGGATATGATTAATTTCTTTGTATGTGTTCGAGGTAGTGAGCCCTTACAGGTATTTTGCAGCAAAGCTCTTGAGTTCTGACAGCTTGCTTAGCTTGGTTTGGATAGAAGGATTCAGTCCTGGCAGTTTAACTTGTGCAAATGGAATTGGGAGAGGATTCTTGTTGGGTTTTACTGTGGTTTTGGTCATGTATATTTTCTATGGGCATGCGGAGCACGGAATATGTAATGATTTTTTCCAAATGGGATAAGTGAAAGTTCTTGGCTAGATGAGTTACAGTTCAGTTCAGAAAAGAAGTTCATAAAATTCTTAGGCAACGGGTAGCCTCAGGTAATCAAGGAAATGGTACTGCTAATTGGAAGTGGTTTGACGAGAGTATTTATCTCGGAAAAGGGTAATGTGATTAAGCTGATGATACTCTGGTAGTATTGCAGCACTTTCTTGTTGGGTCGACTGGTGATATAGGGTTGCTTGTTGGTACAGGGAAATTTTATACTATCTATCATGGGATGATCGGGTATTAAAGGTGTGGCATGTGTTCGGACGGCGAAATTGGGGTCGGATATGATGATTCATGTGCTGAGTGTATGTGGAGACGAAAGTTCTCATATTCAGACTATGATGTGGTATGTTAGATTCGGATAGAATGTTGGGTGTAGACTGGTTGTCTCAATGTTGGGTCATTCTAGACTATTGCACTATGGGCTGTGCCAGAAACGTCATGGGTTGAGTGGCGAGGTCCGTCGGATTATGTTCTAGCAGAGTGGTTTATATTTCAAACACCAGCGGACGACTGGGAAGGGTTTCTTTTATTAATTGGGCCTTCGTGATGGATGTCATTGCAGAGGTTTCTGCCATTCATTCAGTTCCGGAGTTGAAGGACTTTTCAGATGTATTTCTTGTGGCCGAACATGTCGCCAGACGAGGTTGTGGATTTCGGTATTGATTTCGTGTCGGCCACCGTATCGTATGGCCCCGAGAGGAGCTGTAGTAGTGGAAGGAGCAGCTTCAGGCTTCCTATATGATTGGTTCGTGGGTAGGTCAATGTGGATGCGTGTTCTAGGTTGAGTCGGCTTGGTTGGCCCCAAAATTTTATTGTTGAGGGATAGGTTTATTCGATTGTTAGTGAGCTTGTTAGTGATCTGGGGAGATCTATGAGTTGCTATTGTGCTGTGAGACATTATGATTCGTTGGTTATGGGCACATATGGTGCGGTTCTATTGGGTATTCATAGTGAAAGTCGAGCAGGAAAAGTAATTGGGTGTTGCTCGGTGATTGATGTACCGGTTATGTTCTATCATGCTTGCGTGGCATATGTTATTTGTTTCACCATGGGTGTAATGATTTGCTTGGGTTCCAGAGATCAAATTGTGTTTGGCTGTCGATTTTGAGCCTAGTGACTTGAGGTGTTTCATGTGTAACAGTGTTTGGATATGATCGCGCATTATAGCGAGGCCACGTGGAGATATGACCTTTCGGGGTAGATTTTGGTGTTCTATTTCTATGATGTGAGACGGGGTGTCAGCCTTGTGTTGTGATGGTACTGATGAGCTTGAGGTACAACTCTTTCGTTTGAGTCATTTTTTAGGGTTTGAGTATGTTCATACCGTTTCTTATTGGTGCGCGTATTATGCAAGTCATGGCTTAGGCTTGTATTAAGGTGTCATATCACCAGGGTGGTGTGTTGAATTCGAGGTGATCGTTGGGGTCACTGATGGATACGAACGGATTTGATTTCAGCTTGTTAGAATGATAATATCGAGGTTCGGCTAGGAATCTGCTGTGGTATTAGTCAAAAGGGAAGTGGCTTCATGTATGGTTGATCTGAGAAAATCGCTACGGTTTCTTGCATGTTTCATTTATCGTGGGCAGTATATGAAAGCGTTGGAATAAGACCTTAGTTGATAAGAGATTTTCTACCGATATTCGAGTGTTGTGGGCAATTATTGTGAATAAAACTTATCGTTTCGAGTGTTTGGGTTATGTGGTATATCATATGATTGCACATGAGATTGCAGGTATGGGTTATTACAGCTGGTTCGGGCTTATTCTAAGTATAGATGTGAGGTTCTGATCTTGTGTATGATTTCGGAAAGTGCAACGTGGTTCTATGGTTATGAACTAGATGGATTGTGAAATTTCAGCTATGTTGTGTTATCGGACCTATACGAGATAGGGTGACGTGGGATCACCCCCGGGTATATGCTTGGTAGGTTATTCAGCTATTAGTTGGCTTCTAGCACAACTTTGGGTACGCTCGAGGATGAGCATTTGTTTAAGTTGGGGAGGATATGACGACCTGACCCGTCGTCTTATGAGAACCACTCTATTTCCCCCCATTTTCTGTTTCGTTATGCTTCATTATCAGTGTCTTGTGTGAACGAGTTGAATTGGGTTAATTTTTCGAAGGAAATGAGACACATAGTCTCTTTAGGGAACGCTTGTTTTGGAAAAGTCAACCGGATGTTGACCCTATGAGTTAGAGGGTTCGGATGTGGATTCCGACAATTCAAGCATAACTCTACACCGGACCTCCAAAATCACTTTCGATCACATTCCTAAGTCACAAATCATCTTCCAGAGTAATTGTACAGAGACGGGACTGAGCCACATCATACCCCCCCCCCCCCCNAAATCAAAGCAGCTCTGGATCAAGTGGAGCACGCCAATTCTCGTTGATCAGGGATCCAAAGAAGGGGAACCGTCAGCTTTCCTACCTGCACCTGCGGGCATGGAATGCAGGCCCCGTGATACAGGGCGTCAGTATAAAAAGTGTACTGAGTATGTAAGGCATGAAAATTAATACGTAAAAGACATAGATGAAACATGGAATACAGATATACCTTTAACTCTGAATAACTTTATAAATTCTGAAACGTATATAATGTCATACACGTGCTATAAATATCGTGCCATGCATAGGTATGGGTGTACAAAATATCATCAAGCCACTGAGGGCATCCCATCATATCATCTCGGCCATTGTGGGCAACATCATCTGCATATACCAGTTGATCAGGTGGTGCTGCGTATATAATGTCGTAACCTTTTCCCATATTCCATATACATATATTTACATATATACGCGTATATAAAGTCATCTGGTCATGGGACAATGCACATGAGTGAAATGCATGAAAAATACGTAATAATCTCAATATTCCTTCCGGATAACTTTTTCCAACTGCGTATTATTGTGAGACCCATGAACAGAAAATAATAATAATTTTCATGGGGAATCAAGGATATAGACACCCCTAATAAATCTATGAATAGAGTAATTTATGAAAACTGTGCATTTGCTTGTTTCTTCAATATAATTTGGACCATGCTAAAAGAAAGAAGGGAGGACATTAATATACATGTTCCTTTAACTATTCGAACAAAGTGAAGCTTCTGCTTCTGTGAAATATGTTGTAACGAGAGAACGAAGCTTCTGCGTTTTTTTAATTTGAACGAAATGCTTGGAAAGAAGCTCCTAACTTCTAACGTGTGTCACACCTCCTTTTTGCGCGCCCCCACCCCGAGGGGTAAAATGGGCGAAGGGAGTTTTTCCAATTTAAATGACAATATTCGAAACGGGATTATTTTGTTTATTTCAGAGTCGCCACTTGGAATAAATAAAAGGCGTTCCAAGTCACCGATTTATTTAAATCCCGAATCGAGGAAATTTCGACTTTTCTAATGAAGTCTGCGAACCAGAAATTCTAAGTAAGGAATCCTGTTGATCCGAGGGAAGGTGTTAGGCACCCCCGAATCCCGTGGTTCTAGCACGGTCGCTTAAATTATTGTAAATGGCAAAA
>MU741638.1:0-22175 GCA_026770625.1 Nicotiana glauca
TGATAAACTAGCTAAGCTTTTACCTATGTATCTATCCATCAGTGGCTTTTACAGAGATAGTCAAGGCATAGATTGGTCTGCTTATTCAACTTACACTGACAAGTCACATAACGATCCCTTTGAAGTTTTTTTTATTTCAGGCCTGCCTCAACAAAAAGCAGGGAGCATGTAAGTATTGAATCATCATTCCTGTATGTTGCATACAAATATAATTGTATGAGTTATTTTTAATTATTTCAACAAAATTTTTTTAGGGATTGTGGAGTGCATGTTGCAGCATACGCAGAGTTTCTGAGCACTCTGGGAGAGATTCCAAATACAACATTTGATTTCACTCTACTCCGTCAAAGATATGGAGCTCTCCTATGGGAATATGCTATGAGCAAGATAGTCGCTGATTCCATAAGCGAGAATGAAGCACCTTCAAAGATTGCTAGGCAAATCACTGAGTTGGACGCTAAGATGCAGATAGTTTTAGAATAGCTTTCGGTTATTATAGTTTTGGAGTGTAGAATAGTGCTGAATACTGCTTTGAGTAGTTTTGGTTGCAGATACTACTTACTTTTGATAACTAATAGCAACGGTGTTATTGTATGACAAATTCTACTTTTCAATGACTGTTTCACTTTGGTTTTTGATAAGTATTCATTGTTATCCTACGGTTTAATACATATCTTACAGGAGTCACGTATGTATTACTATCAATTAATTTTGTTTGAACAAGTTTTAGTTAATGAAAATGTTAATTTCAATGTCAGAATTCAGCAGTATTTTTTTCTTATTTTACTTGTATTCAACTGTATTCAAATATCAGATGTATTCAGCAGTATTTAAGTGATTCCCCGGCAAGATCTAGCTGTATTCAAATGTATTATTTGGTTGTATTCAGCTGTTTAATTGTGTATTCATTTACTACAACTACTACTAAACTATATTATTCAGTTCTATTTGAAAGTCACATTTGTATTAAAAGTCAGATTTGCAAAAATATAAGTTGATGTTCTTAGTTACATTCAACTGTATTTACTGTAAATTTTAATTGTATTTAAGTGGTGAGTTGTATTCAGATGTACACATTTGTATTTCAGTCTATTATTCAGCAGTACCTAATTGTATTTATATTTGTTAGTCAGTCATATTCAGCTGTATTCAAATGTATTATTTAGTTGTATTCAGCTGTTTAATTGTGTATTCATTTACTACAACTACTACTAAACTATATTATTCAGTTCTATTTGAAAGTCACGTTTGTATTAAAAGTCAGATTTGCAAAAATATAAGTTGATGTTCTTAGTTATATACAACTGTATTTACTGTAACTTTTAATTGTATTTAAGTGGTGAGTTGTATTCAGATATACACATTTGTATTTCAGTCTATTATCCAGCAGTACCTAGTTGTATTTATATTTGTTAGTCAGTCGTATTCAGCTGTATTTAACTAACCATTTAACTGTATAAAAATACTTCCACTACAAATGTAGTCAGGAAATATTCAAGAAAGCAATTTCAAAAAATATTACTCGACATAGATAATTTATTACATTTGATAATGTCATCAAAAGTAATGAAAAATCGTTGAAGCACCAATACATGTCAGAGTTCTAACTATTTATTACGTGGAGCATTCCTTCACGTTCGCTTGTTATGTCCTCCCTGCCCACATATGCTACATGAATGTTGATTTTTCGGCTGCAACAATTCACTTAAAGTTTTATCGCGCTTCTTCTTTGGCCTTCCAGGAGGTCTTTTCCATTTGGATGGTAGTACAACCTCCTCTGCAACTTGTTCTGGTATATTCCAGTCATTTTTGTCAGGTAGCGGGTACACTGGCACATCATATGTCATTACAATTGTACTTGGTTTGTAATAGTTAGAGCAATATTCTTCTGGTATTAGAAACTAGCTCTTCAATACAGCCCAAGCATGTGGGCATGGCAATTCATCAATTTGAAACCTACCACAAATACATTTTCTCTCTAACAAGCAGACTGTGTAATTCCTTCCACCATCGTTAACCGTATGTAAGTATTCAGTTGATGGTACCACCTACATTTAAAAATAGAAATATAAGTTTTGCGCATATTCACCTAAATTACCTATAAGTTACATACAACTGAAATATTAGTAGACATATGAATAAATTATATTTTTAGACCAGCAAAAATATCAAATGCGAGAAGTGTAGAACTTATCAAAAGTCTGTTGTACTTTTGGCAACAGTATGCTAAAAAAAACCTTAGAATCATATGTATTCACCATACATATACAAAATTAAATCTCATATTGCTAGTTGTATTTTGATGTATTCAAATATATTTTTGAGCATGTATCATTATTACATTCAGTTGTATTCATAACAGATCTATTGAAAAATATGCCTTTTATGTGCTTGCATGTATTCAGTTGTATTAGTCCTTAAAAATGATTGTATGCAATTGTATTTATGCCAGTAATTTCGAAAATAACTACAAATATATACAGCAATGACAGCAAAATTTTACTTACAGTCATACGTGTACACATTGTCTCATTCAACTCCAGCATCTCCTGGTATTTTTTTCCAAGCGTCTTGTATGTCTGTGTAGCTTCTTTGCGGTTACTACAATTCCAATGTCCAAACATCTTCCTAACTTCTTCGAGGAAGTCATATATTGGCAATTCCTTTGCTGAAATTAGTGCGGCATTGATGGACTCAGCAATATTTGACGTCATTGTCCATCCCCTGTTAACAGGTGCATACAACCTAGCCCACTTTTCGTAACCAGCTAACTCTAAGTATTCTTTCACTCTAATATCTACCTTCTCCACCTTCTCCATCAAACTGTCAAATTCAGCTTGTGTATATGCTTTTGCCATCGAGAAGTATATCTCGCTCAACTTGGCGTGGCTCTTTTTGAATTTCTTATATATGTTGTTCCATAGATGCCATATACAAGAAAAATATGGTACATCAGGATACACTCTCGATACAGATTTAATGATACTCTCATTTCTATCTGAAACAATGCACATGTTTTCCCTTACACCGTATGCTATCTTGAATTGTTCAAAGAACCACGTTCAAGCAGCATCGTTCTCCGAATCAATAACACCATATGCTAGAGGCAATATATGACCTGTAAATACAATTGAATACAATTATATTTAAATACATTTTTTTCAAACTCAGAAAATACTAACAAATTGTATTATTATTCAGATACTTACCTGCACCATCCATCATGCTTGCCGAAACGAATGTCCCTGTGTAGTAAGATTTTAGGTGACTTCCATCCACAACAACAATTGGTCTGCAATGTTCAAATCCCCTTATAAAGGCATACAATGATATATACACGTACATGAATTCATTCTTTGACGATTTTTCCAATCTGATGTGGGAACCTGGATATGTCATATCCATTGTATATAAGTATCCTGGTAATTTCTTGTATGAATCAGCCAGTTCACCTCTAAGAAAATTAATTGCCTTTTCTTTAGCCCTCCACGCCAACATGTGGCTAACATCTACACCAAAATCTGATTTCACATCATCAATAATGTCCCTCGGAGTGTATTTCCTCTTATGGTTTGTAAGCTTTGACCTTATAATACCACCTATAAGACTACTACTAGCCTGTCGTTGCTCGTACACCTTATCCTTCAGCGGACATGTACGATTATCATTAAATTCTCTCACCTTGAATAGTTCTGATTTGTTAATGCTTGAAGCCTTAAACCTCCATTCACAATCTTCTGAAATACATACTAATGCATAGCTGCAAAGTACGAGCAATTTAAATTTGATTAGCATATTTGGATGCAAAAAATACAGCTAAATACACTTGTATCAATATGCAAATACTAAATATCACTGTAGACCAAATTAATTTTACACAAGTAAATACAACAGAACACATTTAATTGAGCACACTAAAAAAACATCTGTTTTCATATTTGTTCATCATCAGGAGGATACACATAAATACGCTCAAATACAACAAAATACAACTACATATTTGGATACAAAAAATACAATTGAATACATTAGTATCAATATGAAAACACTAAATACCATTGTACACCAAAGTATTTTTACACTAGTAAAATATATTTGAATACATTTAATTGAGCACCCTAAACAAATATTTGTTTTCCTATTTGTTCATCATCAGGAGGAAACACATAAATACGCTCAAGTACAAAAAAATACAAGTGTATATTTAGATACAAAAAATACAATTTTCTACGCTGGTATTAATATGCAAACACTTAAAACCACATCAGACCAAAGTATTTTTACAGCAGTAAAATACATTTGAATACATGTAATTGAGCACCCTAAACAAACATCTGTTTTCATATGTTTTCATCATCAGGAGGAAACACACAAATACACTCAAATACAAGTGCAACTAACCTGACAGCATTAGAGCGATCTACCCGGAATTGAAACCTTTGAGCTATAGCATAATTCTCCATCACCTCTTTCAATGTCGCTTTATCCTTATAAACTTGTCCAGCCATAACCTCCTTTTGATTAGTTTTTGAAATAATCAAATCCTTGTGGAGTTCGAAGACTCCAATCGCTTCTCCTGATTTGACAAATTCTATTGCGAGTGTATCATCTGTATCAGAATCATACCTTTGAACTGCTTCGTCTAATTGCACAATGTCGCCTTGATTTAAACTACCTCCGGATATAAGCTCTTTTTCGATAGTTGTTATGCACAAAGGATACATCCCAAATTCCCTGTTCTCTTTTTTCAATTCTACATACACTCTGTAACCCATATCATTGTGTATTTCCATTAGCGTGAGATTTTCTTCAACAGTGTATTGTATTTTAATGTTCTTTGAGCTCAAATCTATACCCAGTTGACTAGAAATTGAAGCAAGTAGATCATTAAAGGAGGAATACTCCTTAATAAGTATTTCCTCAATTGAAAAGTCGGTGTAATTGCCCTCATCGTTCCACTTGCCAGAATGACGCAACAAAACTGTTAAACTTGCCATCGAAAATAGAGGAGTTATACCTTCTTTTGTATATAATTTGTATCAATCAAAAAGAAGGAGAAGAGAAGACAGAATATCGAAAAACAGAGCTCTGTTTTTTTGCTTTTTTCACGTTTCTGGGTTTCTTTCTTTGACAAGAATACAGCTTAATTAGGTATCTTTCAAGTTTGTTGAGTAAAATTAGGAAAATATAATTTGATTAGATTTTCTTCCGTTTTTAAAATTTTTAACCTTCCAGATTTTGTGCAGATACGTTACTGTATTTAACTTTAATGGGGTTTGAATACAGTTAAATACATATCAAAATTAGTTGGCATTCCTATTTTACCGCCTATTTTTTTGGTTGTATTATTAAATACAAATGCTTAAATACATGAAATACATTGTAGATTTTGATAAAAGATATCTATAACACGTAATATAGCAAAAGGTATCTATAAATGGCTAATTAACACTAAAAGATGGTGCTTTGTGAAAAATTCTCTTGATTAAATTAATTACCCACGTGGCATGCCACATGGCATATTTTATAATTTAATTAGGGCGTGTATCATATGCACTATAGCTAATGCGATGGTTTTTTTTTATACGAAGGGTGATATAGTTCAGGGGGTTTCTGGGGACACCCAATAGTTTAGTAAACTAACAAAAATGGTATAGTTTAGGCGGATTTAAGGGTATTAACTCAAATTTAAAAGCAACAATTGATAGGAATAATCTTTTACTTGCTACTTTATTGTTAGATTCCTAGCAGATTTAATGAACTTAGCAGTGAGATATATAAGTCCTTCCTCCTTTTTTCATATCTATTTTATTGACATGTGGTAGTTCCTTCTTACTTATGAGCGTCTTAAAACAATGGCCTTGTCCTCCCTTTCATATTGTTTCGTGTTTGCTATGCGTTGTCGCCAATTGATTGATGAAGGAAAAGAAAAAGACCATTTCAGGAAAAGGGGTTTCTGTAGCAAAACAAGTCCAAGGTAGCAGAACTCTAAATCTAACATTGTATTTGTACAATCTAGTTTTCACTACTTCATACATTATTAGATCTGCTTTAAACTGCTACATGTTCTATCTTGGAGTCTTATTCTAAAAGCCTATCACTATCTCTCTCTATCTCTGTACCCCTACCTATATAAGTGATATAAAACCAACATCATCATTATCCTCAATCCTCTCCCGTCTGGAGTTCTTGAGGAGCGGTGAAGCATCACGTTCAGTTTCATATTTCTTCTCTCCAGATACCAGAGTATTGTTACATTGAAGCAGGATTTGAAGAACTTGCTTCATGGTTGGCCTTGATGAAGGAAATGTGCTAGTACAGAAGATCCCGAGCTTAAACACATTGCACATTTCATCCAAGTATTGTGGCTCCTTTATCGCCTCGTCTAAGACATTGACTATGGGACATCCATGTTGGATACGACGCCACGCCCAGTCTGCAAGGCATGAGTCCTCGTCTCCATAATTGGCCTCTTTCCCAGTTACCAGTTCCAAAAGGATGACTCCGAAGCTATATACATCAATCTTCTCGTTCACCTTAGTTGTACGCGCATACTCTGAAAAATCAATATGGAAATGAAAACATATTCTAGACCAACTATATCGGAACTTGTAATGTTGTAAGATAATTGTACTTTACCTGGAGCGATGTATCCAAAAGAGCCAGCCACTGCAGTCACTGTATTATCTCCGGGCTTGGCCAGTATTCTGGCCAGGCCAAAATCTGCAATTTTTGCATTGAAACAAGAATCCAAAAGGACATTGCTTGATTTCACATCGCGATGAATAATAGGTGGCGAGCAGTCATGGTGCATGTAGCACAAGCCTCGGGCAGCTCCAATTGCAATTTGCAGCCTCTTAGGCCATTCCAATACTAACTCAGAAACATTGCTTAACCTCTTATTTGACTGAAGCCATATATCCAAGCTCCTACTCTCCATGTATTCATAGACAAGAAGCTTTGAATCTTCACTGGATATACAACACAACAGTTTCACTATATTGGAGTGTCGAATTGTGCCTAATATTTGAACTTCAGCTAGAAACTCTTTCTCAAGCTTGTGATCCAACTTCTGGTTATTCCAAATCCTCTTGACAGCAACATAGTTTCCTGAACGGTTTAATGGCACGAGGTAGACCTGTCCTGATCCTCCACTCCCGATTGTGTTCTTTTCAGTAAGAAATGGTACAATATCTGCCTCTGTGAAGTCTAACTTGTGAAATGAGGTGAGTTTCCATGTCAAAACCAATTCTTGCTTTCTTTTCCTATAGCTTCTCAACACGAACAAACTATATAGAGCAGCCACCAGTACTGTTACTCCACCTACACTTGCTAGAGCAGCAAGAAGTTTGACCGGGAGCTTATCGGACTTGCCCGTTTTCCCCTTGCAAAAGCCAAGTCCTACTGATGGATTACTTGCACAAAGACCAGGGTTGCTTAAGAAGCTCCGATCAAAAGCTGCATTCTCTAACTCAACCGGGATTCCACCAGTTAGGCGATTGGAAGAAAGGTTGAGTGAGTTTAGCTTCAAGTTACCTATCTCAGGTGGAATTTCACCTGATAACAGGTTACTTGACAAGTCCAAGTCAATAAGGTTTGGTAAAAGGCCAAGTGCAGCTGGTATTTGTCCTGAAATCTGATTTCTGCTGGTTTTTAAAGTAGTAAGAGAATTCCAAGAGACTATATTCGACGGAAAACTCCCGGATAGTTTATTACCATCCAGCAGAAGTTCTGTTAACTTTGGAAGAACAGTCAATTCTTCAGGAATTTTACCAGTAAAGAGATTATTGCTTGCTCTGAATACCCTTAAATTGTACCAAGTACCCATTTCAGCTGGTAATCCACCTGAAAACTGGTTGTTCCTGATATCAACCTGAGATAAATTTGATGCCACTCTTTCTGGAAGTTGACCAGTTAACAAGTTATCATTTAACAAGAAAGTTGACAAATTCTTTGCTGTCCACAAACCATCAGGAATCTTACCAGTAAGCCTGTTTTTTTCAACTCGAACGGCCCTCAAACTATTACAATTTCCAAGAGATTCTGGTAGTTCACCTGTAAGATTGTTATTAAAAGCAAGCATCACAAGCAAGACCTTGTTATAACATAGAGCCTCTGGTAATTTTCCAGTAAATTTATTTTGGAAAACCTGGAAATCTCTGAGCATCGAAGACCGACCAAAATCCGGTGGAATTTCACCAGATAAACTGTTCCCAAAAAGCTTAACATCTACCAATACTGGCAATTTGCCTATGCCTATTGGTAAATTCCCTGATAATTGGTTCATAAACAGAGATAACCCTGTCATTTTGGTCAGGTCTCCAAAATTTTCTGGTATCTTCCCTGTTAAGCTGTTGTTACACAAATCAATAACCTCCAAATTGAAGGACTCAATAATCTGAGGAATCTCTCCTGTCAATCTATTGGTATAGAGATAAACTATGGTCAAATTCTTGGTCTGAAACAAACTGCTAGGGATGCTACCACTCAATCCATTTATTGATAAGTCCAAAAATTCCAAAGCTGACATGTTGCCAATGCTTTCTGGGATTTCTCCGATCAAATTTGTTTCACTCATCCAGAAATTTTTGAGTTTCTTCAACTTGGTAAAACTTGATGGTATTTCTTGAGGTGCAAACTTATTGAGATTCATAACTAGAGATTCAAGATTCGCCAAGTCGCCAATTTCAGCAGGGAAAGAGCCATGGAAAGAGTTGGAAGCAAACTGAAGTTCTTTGAGCTGTATTAAACCCCCAATTGCTGGAGGAATATCACCAGTAAAGAAGTTTGCTGTTATATTGAAGTACTGAAGCTTAGGCGAAAGCTGGTTGATGTCATTAGGGAGGCTGCTGTTCATGAAGTTAAAAGAAAGGTCTAAGTATTCAAGATTGGAACAGTTGTAAAGAAGAGTAGGGAAAGGACCAGGGATGGAGTTGTAGTTAACATCAAGAAAGGTGAGGTTTTTGAGGTCACAAATAAATGGTGGGATTGGTTTGGAAATGTTGAGATTAACGAGACGAATGGCGCTGACTGATTTATCATGTGTGCAGCTGATCTCCGGCCAAGTGCAATGGTCTGATGATGAAGTCCAGTGGGTGAGGAAGAAAGGAGAAGTGGTGGAAAATTGTTGTTTTAGTTGAAGTAAAATGGTTTTTTCTTTATTGGAATTAGGCTGGGAATTTACATGAAAGGTGAAAACAACAAATGTAAAAATACAGAGAAGAATTTGGGGAGCTGGGATTATTTTAGTTTTGGACATTTTTCTGAGGAAGATAGTTTCTATGGGTGATGATTGAAGGAGTGTTGAAAATGAACCATGTTGTTGGCTTGGTAATGGCATCCCTCATCCCTGCTAACTTATAACCTATTGACAATGGTATCATAATACTCCCTCCGTTCCCGTTTACGTGAACTTATTTCTTTTTTTTGTCCGTTCCAAAAAGAATAAATCCTTTCTAAATTTGATAACAATTTAACTTAAAATTACATCTTTATCTTTAATGAGAAGTTTTTATAATCACACAAATACTCTGGGCCCCATCTGAACTTGTTTAGGACTACAAATTCCAAAAGTCTTCATTTTTTTTCTTAAACTCAGTGCCCAGCCAAACAGGCGAGGGAGTACTATTCAAATTCTGTGTTCATTTTTTAATCAATTTCCCGTTGCTCATTGTTAGTCTTCTCAAATCTTAATCAATCATTAAAGCAACTCTTAGTATTTACTTATTTTTCTATTTTCTATCTAGAAGAGAGGTTTGTCCTAAGTGGAATAATTAGCTAGAAGACTAATCCTCAACCGCAAAGCATGGTGTGAACTTTTTTCTCGCTGGTGGCGTAGACTTTGGGTCAGTCAACTAAATATATGGAATATATCTTTCTATTGTACACACTTCACAGATTTTGATCTCCAACAACTTTTTTCTTGTTTTCTCGTACAATTTATATTCAGGTTCCATGGAAAAGCATCTTTTAACATTTAGATACCTTGGTTCATGCACAATTGCGTACCAAAAAATCATTTGACATGGAAGATTAGTATTTTAGTACACGTTAATTCAGAGCTAGTGGTTCTAATATTTTAGAACATCCGGTTCACAATAAGTAATTTTTTCGCCCTTGTTTTTGATCCAAAATATTTGATTTTTTAATATTTCAAGAATGAGTTAATCATTTTTTTCCTACATTGCCTTTGGAGTAAATATTGTTGAAGTACGTGTTAGGAGTATTTATGTGAAGAAATACTAAAAGTTAATATGATCAATTTCATTGCTAATTAATGTTAAAAGGTAAATTTTTTAATTTATATGAAAACAATAAAAAATCAAGTATTGTAGACCAGAAAGAGTAATTGTTTATCATAAATAAACGTGACATTGGACTAATAGGTTGATTTTGTTATAGAAACCCTTATAACTAAGATTAATTAAAATCTTCACCGTATTCCTTCCCATGTCCTCCGCAGCCGATTTTAGAGCGCTTCTGATTTGTGAATCTAATTATTATTGTATAATAATTTGAAATAATATAGAAATCCGTAAACTTCAAATAGTAAATCGGTTCCTCCGCTACCCCTCCACTCCTTTCCCACTACGAAGAAAATAAGTTATTCAAAGCATTAAAGATAGAAGCAATCTCAATTGGAAATCTCACGTGTATATATATATATATATATATATATATTGGTGGTGTATATTATTTGTTGATAGTCAAGGAAGCTTCCTAGTTGAAGCGTCTAATAGACTTATTATATACGGCAGAAAATCTAGATAATAATGCCATTCACAGTGACCCCACTTGTTATTATACAATTACAAGTAGATGGCACACCTTTGTTGACGGAAGACTCCTAAAGATAGTGCTCATTGACTTTGAATCCTTTTTGGTGAAGCAGCTTATTATCTTCCTTCCGTTTCATAAGCTATGTATTGGCCAAATTAAGTTCCCTCATCCACATAAATCCACTAGAAAATGTCTAGTACAATTTTACTCCCCTAGTTAAATGCCAAAATCTCTTAACATATTCAATTTTTTGCCATTGTCTGCCCGTCATCCTGATCATTTGCATACATCATCTCCATGTCCAGTGGCGGATTTAGGGGTAGAAGGGGTTCCTCGAACCTCTTTCGCCGAAAAATTATATTGTATATATAAGGTAAAATTTATTTTTTACCTCTATATATTAAGTTTTGAACCTCTTCAACACAACTCAAAAGTATAGTTTAGTGGTCAAGAGGTTCAAAATTTTCATAAGGTCATAGGTTCAATTCCCGCTAGCTACAATTTTTTTTTTTATTCATTGTCCATGTTCAAAGGGCTATATATTAAATTTTTGTATACATACAAAATATATATAAATTTTATACATTTTTCGGCTATAATTTTTACAGCGGCTATACGGTATCATTTTTCTAATTAAATTCTATAAGCTTAATCTTTAAGGTTTTGATATTGAACCAATTATATTGTTAAAGTTCTGAATTTTTATCTTACTATTGTTGTAATTTAGTAGATCTTTACACCTAAATTTATAATTCGCGTCCGAAGTACATGGATTATTATTATTATTATTTGGTTAAATTCGTCCTTATGGGTTATATGTACATGGATTAACCAATCCAAGTGACTAAATTATCCTTCTTCCCAAGCCTTTCTTTAGTAAAAATGTCAGTAGCTAGCAAAGGGCTGCTATTTATTAGCCAGTGAGTCGTGAATATTAGTTTTTCGGTTTAAATTTTTGGGACATAATGTCCTAAATATTCCCGAAGTTAAAATTTTTAGATTGAAATTTCAAGATAAAATAACACTACTAGAAATTCGGGTTTTAGCGACCACGAAAAGCGACTAAAGTTGGTCGCTTATTGGCCAAAAAGAGACCAAACAGGCTTGGTCGATCTTAAGTTGGTCCCTTTACCTCAGGGACTAAAGTTGGTCGCTAATTAACGACCAACTTTGATCTCTCAGGTAAAAGGACCAAATTTTTCGGGTAAAGAGTATAGCGACCAAGTTGGTCGCTACAATATTTTAATATTATAATTTTGACGACCAAAGTTGATTTCTTTCTATAAATTACTTTTTTTTATTTATTATTAATCATAAAATAGCGACCAACTTTGGTCAATATTATATTTTAAAATCTGAAAAATAGAGACCAAAGTTGGTCGCTTTACCATAAGTTTTTTAAATTTTTTTTAAAAATAATCGACCAAAGTTGGTCGCTAACTTCAAGAATTAATTTTTTTATTTTAGTAATATGCGATCAACTTTGGTCGCTATATTCCTAGAAATTGTTATTTTTTTAATGGAATAGCAACCAAAGTTGGTCACTTTTTTAAAATCTAGGTTAAATAGCGACCAACCTTGGTATCTATTTTCAAGAAAATTATTTTTTTTTTAATTGAAAAGTGACCAAATGGCGACCAGAGTTGTTCGCTTTTCTTGGTATAGCAGGAACTGCCTGTTTTGGCAGCTACACCACCTGCCAACTTATCAAAATTCCTAAACAGGCATTTTATGCCAACAACAACAATAAAAAGCAACAACAATAACAATAAACAACAACAATAACAACACCAACATTATAACCAACAAAGTATAAAGTTCTATTAAGTATAAAGTTCAATAGAACTTTATACTTTAAGCTAACCAAACTAATAAGTTAAATGTTATTACAAAACCATTCGAAAACCGATTGTATTTGTCTAGTTGAAAGTGTATAAAATTCAAGGATTGTTCTGTACATCATTATCATCACCGTCTGATAAACTTTCATCACCAAGACGGTATCCAGAATGGTGTATTTGTCGAGGATGGGAAGAACGATCACGGGGAGGACGGGAGGAACGAGCACGGGGAAGGCGAGCCTCTGGCGATGACTCATGAGACCGGGGAATTGAAAAACTGCCAGAAGCTAGGAGAGATTTGATCTCTCTTGCATGTCAGTGTACTGAATATCTCTAAGCTTTTCTCTCTCTTTGGCGGCTTCTAGCTCGGATGTGAGCTTTGCCACAGTCCCCCGCATAGAGGAGAGGCTCTCCCCATCAAGTTGCTCGGCTTGCGAGGAAGTCCATATTCCTTGCATTCCACACTTATAGCGATAGAATTTCTTATTAGGAAGCCCATATAACTTCCCCATCTTGGACCGCCAGCAGCCTGCGTCCATATTCTCTCAGCATCCTCGTCCGATAGTTGGATTGGAACACCCGATTCATTATGTGGCTGACTGCGTATGAATTGCTCCGCTTCAGCTGTGAAGCGACCCTATAAGAAAAATTACATTGAATTAGTATTTCAAAATTTATATAAAAGTAAATCAAAATTCTTAATGAAAAGTGAAAACTTACATGTACAGTCGAGGCTCAGCCCTCGACCCACCTTTCTTGGTCCTCTCTTTCTTCTTCTTTACAATATGAGTCTCCTTGAAGAGCTTATCTTGGTTCATCGGACACTCAACTTTTTTTCCCGAAAACTCATAAATTTTAGTTAATAAACAGAATAGATATACTTTGAAAATTAAAATAAATTAAGCAATTACGTACATTCTTCGTTTTATCGTCCCTAGGCTGATCGCACCTCCAGTGTGCAAGGATCCTCCCTTCTCAGATGTCACGACCCAAAATCCACTAAGGGTCGTGGCGGCACCAGACATCGGTGTCAGGCAAGCCAACCAAGAATGCATAACTAAATTTCAATTTTAGTATTTGCGAAAATCATTTTTCTTATACGCTAAATATTAGATAATAAAATTTTTACAAAAAAATGAACATATAGTCGATAAAAGACTTAATACTGAATAATCCAAAAATTCTCCCAGAACCCGGTATCATAAGTACATGAGCATCTACAGATAAGGACATAAAATACAACATCCGTCCGAAATACAGTGGACAAGAAATAAATACAATATACTGAAAGGGACTATACTAGTTGCGGGTTACCTCGAATAATGCAACTCACTTAGTCCCAGAATCATCCCCGCTGCTACGCCCAGTAGGCCACTAGGGTTACATATACCTGTGCAATAAAAATACACAAAAGTATAGTATGAGTATGTAAACAACGTGTACTCAATGAGTATCACATCTACTCTCGAAGAAGTAGAGACGAGATGGTCATTTTTGACACTTACTAGAGGTCAATTAACAATATACTAAAAATGTGAGAAAATTATGGATTTATATAGTAGTTCTAACTCACGAAGCCGGAAAACAGGTAAACACCTTTAACAAATAATAAAGGATTTTCAAGGTTTACTTTTCATTATCTTATCAATTTATATCAAGCTATGAAAGGCAATACCAATATTTAAAATTCTCAGGCAACAATATATATCATGCGTAAATCATGCCGAGGTCGACGGCCCGCTCTAACATAAATGTAAACTGTGCACTGCCAAGGGTCGAACGACTCGAACCATAGATGCATCTATTACCCCGCTCGCAAACTATCCATACGACGCGGTCAACATAAAGTAAACAATCACCCTGCTCGCGAATCAATCATGTGACACAGGTTCACATAAAAATACATGCTCAAATAGCCAATTAAGGATTTATCAGGGAACATTTGTCCAATTAAAAGCCAGTCCTCCTTTAAAAATTTAAGAAATTGAAGTTTAATCCCTTTTGAAATTTATTTACTAATTCAATGCGATCTAAGCAATCCAAGCTGTCAATGAGCTTACAATTAATCCAAGTATAGCATGCTTTTGGGTCCTAACTACCCGGACAATAGCATAATAGTAGCTACGCACAGACTCTCATCACCTCGTGCGTACGTAGCCCCCATAAATAGGAGCACATAATCAATTATTTCACATATGGGGGCAATTCCCTCTTACAAGGTTAGAAAGGAGACTCACCTCACTCCGAAGATCCAAAACCGGTATTTCACGCTCTTCCGAAGACTCGAATTGATGCACAATGCTCCAAAACTAGCCATCAATTATGTAAACCCATTAATATATGCTCAAAATCTCATAACAATTCAATTTATATCAATTCCCAACTCCGCTCAAAAAGTCGATAAAAATGCCCCTCGGGCCCACGTGCCCGGATTCTGAAAATTATTGAAAATAAATATTACCCATAAATCATAATGCATATGGTCTATATCCAGAAATTCATCCAATTTCTTCCATGAATCGACCCTCAAATCAAGGATTTACCATTTTTCAACTTTGGGGCTCAAAATCCCAATTTCTACCATCCAAACACGGATAAAAATAGAAACCAACAGAAATTATCAAGGAGAAACATCAAAATAAAGGTCATATAGTTACCCCGTTGTTGAGACGAGAACAACGCCGCGAAAATCACCTCAAACGGTACTCTAGAACTGAAGATATGCCCAAAATACTAAAATTCTCGGTTTAAAACACTGACCATGCGATATTCCTTCATCGCCTTCGTGTTCGCGAAGGGTAATTTTTCACATTGACCGGTCAACCCAAAAATCCTTCTTCGCATTCGAGAAGAACAAATCTTCATACCAGAAACCAGCAATTCTTTCCGATACGAAAATGAGCATAACTCCCTCATACGATGTCCAAATTTAACGATTCTTTTTGCTATGGCTCCGTAATTATGATACGGATCTAATGGTATAATAAAAACTTAGTTTGGAGCTCATTTTCTTAATATGGTACCCTTTATGTCCAAAGAAACGATGTTGAAACATCAAATAAGAGCGAGATACAACCCGAAACACACCCAAGGCTCCCGGGACCCGAACCAATCATATCAACCAGCCCCAAAACACATTACGGACTTGCTCGAGGCCTCAAATCATATCAAACAACGCTAAAACCACGAATCGACCTCTAATCTAAGCTTTATGAACTTTAGAATTTCAAACTTCTACTTTCGATGTTTAAACCTATCAAATCACGTCCGATTGACTTCAAATTTTGTACACAAGTCATATTCGACATTACGGACTTACTCCAACTTTCGGAATCAGAATCCGACCCCAATATCAAAAAGTCAAACTCTCGGTCAAACTTCTCAAAAACCTTCAAATTTCTATCTTTAGCCAAATGGCTCCAAAATGACCTACGGACCTCCGAATTGACTTTTGATCGCGCTCCCAACTCCAGAATCACCATACGGAGCTATTCCCAGACTCGGAATCCCAAACGGGCATCGATAACACTGAAATGCACTTTAAGCCAAACTTAAGAAATTTCTTCCAAAATGCTAACTTCCACAATAGGTGCCAAAACGCTCCCGGGTTATCCAAAACCCNAGCTTCTGAAATAAGAATTCTCTTTCCAAATCAACTTTTGACTTCCCGAAATTCAATTCGACCACGCGTACAAGTCATAATACCTTAAATGAAGTTGTTCATGGCCTCAGACTGCTGAACGGAGCGCTAGTACTCAAAACAACCGGTCGGGTCGTTACATTCTCTCCCACTTAAACATACGTTCGTCCTCGAACATGCTGAGAACTTCTCTGGAGTGGTCTGAAATCGCTGTCTAACTTCTCATGTACCTTCCCGTGCTACCATAACTCAGTTGAGCATATTAGCTCGATTAATTCCGAAGATATTCCCTTTTATTTAACCAAATAAGCCTTAGAGCCCAATTCCAACATCCGAAATTCTATGCCCGACCTGTTTCCAACATCTGATCACCATATCAATTACTACACGTTGTACCCAACCATGACTGCATACCTTAGTTGAATTCACGCCTTGCATCACTTTACTCACCGGACCCCAATAACATTTTCTGATCAACTTAGTCGAAATCCTACTAATCTGATGCTCCCATTGCACCCCATGACAGACATAAGTCTTACTCCAACTCTTACAATACCGCCACGATGGGAGAGATGTGCAGAAACTCATAACCAACTGCCAAATCAACAATTTATTGGGTCTATACTCCTGTCAAGAACCATCACTGCATTCTGGGCCGAATAATGGCCTTAGCTCCTTAATGTACTTCATATACTCGGATTGCACGAATCTTAAAACCAATAATCTCGTCTCACCCAGTACGAACTACTCATACAATATGCCACCCCGGACATGATCAAAAGTCTCAATTGAGGCCACAATGTGCAAATAGGCTACCGATTCGAACGCGATACAAGGAAGAATAAAAATGAACTATGAAAAGGAGATCCAATTACCCCACTCGCGAATCATACCTGCGACATAGGCAACATACTAAACAGACACCCCGCTCGCGAATCATACATGCGACGCAGGTTTACAGCTAATACGAGCTTTCCTAAAAAAAATAGGAAACGAAACACATAAAGGCAGATATAGGGAACTGTACTCAACATCATACTATTGCGGCGCGCAACTCGATCCAAATAACATACCCATGGAGGCGTGCCACCCGATCCACACATAGATCTAACATAAGGAGATACACGTCAAGCTAAATTTGCTCATTACAATAAAATACCGAATTTCAGTCACATGCATGCTAGGTGCATAATACCATCCCTGAGGGAGCAGATAGTAGGCTACAAAATTCAAGCACAACTGAGGTGTGATATACAATCTGAATCTCAAGAGCCATTTTGCTCATATAACATCATTTCTACACGGATCCTCATCACATAAATAATTCACCAAGCTGTCTCACAACTCGCACGGCATAATACATCATTACATGAAATTGCTAACGACCACATAACACCCCGACCATTCTTCCATAAGGAGCGCTTTGCTGAAATGAACATAATTGGCCTGACATAGAGCCCATATCCACATTTAGATCCATCCACCGACCTTAAGTCGATCCTGATAGTATCAAACTAAGAAAATAACCCTTCGAAGGTTCATACTAATTTCCCTCTTCTCATAACACACAAGAACACCCGTCATAACTGGAGTACTCATCCACAGTCCACAATTCAGTAACTGAGTGACCTCCAGGCATATATTCTCAATTTATCGATTTTATCACAAATCTCCATACTGGGGTTAAATCTTTGATCAATCAAGTGACCACATGTCACACTTTTACAATATTCCTATAGGACGTGCTCCCACAACCTTTCGAAACACATAACAGGTCCGTACATCCCATCCACCGGTCGCACGAACGCTGAAAAGCGATCAAGAATCATTAACCATGATACAAGCCCTTCTTACAGAACGCCGATCTCAGGTGACGCTGAAGACAATACCAACTTACTTTGAACATCGAAACTCCTTTCCTGCTCATCCGAGCTTGTGACATCCTTGTCCACACCGAACTGCGACCTTGATTCTCACTTCAATTTCCATACTACTCACTGCGCCCGACATGTCAATATACGATAGAACACGACTCTTCATCATAACTGCGAAACCACTAATAGGTTAACACTTCGTCGCATAAAAGCTTTTCACTGATCTCACTTCAGGAGGAACATAGTAACACACAGGCAAATTCTCATGACCGTAGAATATGCAAATCTCTGAGTAGTGGTCCAAGCCACCATAACCCTTCCGGGATCTGCTTACACATAACATGCCATAACAGAAGAATGCTTCTGAATAATATCAATTACAGCGGCCGACAAGCCTCACACGTACCGTCACAAATCACTTGCACAACTTGATCACGCTGAAGGAACTGATCACTGCCACCAGTCTGCCAATTTAACTATGGCTAATCAATCTACCTTCTTCCAATTTATCCTTGATTGCCTTGGAGATAATACCACTTCCATCCAACACATAACCTACTCCATCTGCACTTATCCTGAGTGACCTTGAACCACGAGACCATGCTGCCTCAAATCCCACGAACCATTTCATATCTCTCAAATGTTACAACGCGAGTTAAAATATCATAGAACATTCTGTGGCACCTTCTCATAAGCTGCTACAAAGCTTGATTCTTAACTGTACTTATAGGCTCGAAATCATTAGGTACCACACTTTATCTTTTGAATTTCACTAGGACCGCTGTTGAGAGCCACCCGATCTGACTTGTCCCTGAATATAAATAATTCCATAAATCTTCTAGCACATGGATGCCCCATTGGTGAAGCACCTGGCAGAATCACTTCCCTAGGAACCCGCATCTCTACAAAGCACAATCCTGAATCCTTCCCCAGGTTTGAACATGGGCCAATAAGGTCAACGATAGCCCACTTTTAATAATTCCTTTGCTCAAATTACCACTTATGATCTGTTCCTGTAGCTGAAATAGCCCATCGATATGCTAATACCTAGAAACCTCGCAAGTAGCTAACCATGCAACCCAATCATAAGCGGTGAGACTCTCCCACTTAGCATGAAGCCATTGTTCATAATCTGGAACTCACCAGAATTCCCTATCTCTTATTGACATAGCCTTACACAATCAATCGACAAAATTCTCGATATTTTACTGTAGAAACCCAATTTTTATACCCTGAATCACTAGCAACATTCGCACGACCGACCCCTTCACTGTATAACCAGTAGAATTATTCGCAGAAGCCTCGCCAACCACGCGACCGCTAACCTACTCACAGGAATAATCCACCTGTAGAATTCACTCCCCGGCATCTTCCAATGCTGTTGCACGGGGTACAATCACTACGACATCAATAACCCATCCTGAGTCTGAGCTCACTCTCCAGCTGCACAAGTCCATTCACCCCTCGTGGACATCAATTAAATGTGCGGCAATATTCTTCCAATTCAAAGTTATGTTGTATCCTTCTTCGTTCAAGAAGCTCCATCCCGTTATATCAAATCTCCTGCCGCATGATAGCCCATAATTCTAATTAACTCTGTAGGCTTCAATCGCCAGCCACTAAAATCCCAAATCATTCCAAACTCTCCTTAAGGTAGGTGGTCATACCACTACAAAGCACATATGCGACTCCACCGCTCTCCCACTTTGGCGGAACTCATCCCCTTAATCGATTACTCTGCCCTTGGCCTCTTATACTCGGCCTTCCGGAAACTTTAGCCACCGCCTGACATTTCCCACATGTCCTTCCTCATACTTTGCTGCTTACTTGCTGTCTTAAACAAAATCTATTTTCGTGTCACCTGAACCTACAATTGTTGCTAACTTAAACCTTTCCGAAGGTCATCTTTATCGAACCGTCAACATTCAAAATACTGATTCAATTCTGAACTACCGCATCCTGCGATATCTGACAGTTGTGTCTCTAATTCTATCTCATAATATCTTGCCCCAAAGGCGAATTGTAGAAGGTCATAACACCGACAAACTTAGCACGTTCAATTAAGACAACGACATCCCATCATAGAAGAAAACTCTACAACGCTTGCAAATACCAAGTCTCATTACTTTCACCAGCCCACACCTGACCATCCTTAGTTCGATTGTCTTTCCCCTCCCGGGAATAAAATACTGAATCTCTTGATTATGCACTGAGTAAACCTCTCTTCAAGTCATTCACAGCTAACACATAGGCAATCATCCTACCATCATATCACTAATACGCAACATTCGTTCATAAGCATTATGGCAACTTGTGCCTAACCTCAGAGCTCTCAAAAGTACCGCTGCTGAGCCGAAACAACAGAATAACCTTCCACAAGGCGACGATAATAGCTCAAATAACCCCGCAGGGAGAAACACCTGCACCACATTCGTAGTGCTATTAAAATTCTTCAACTCTCGATTTATAACAAGTGCTTCGCGTCGCATAAGATTGAGTAGGAAGGAGAGAAAGGTGTAAGCCTCACATGAATCAAATCGCACGATAAGGAATCAAGAAGGGAAGTACTCCTAACAGTCATTCAGCCTCCCGAGGATAAGTACGGACGTCTCCGTATCGATTCGCGAGACTCTACTAGACTTGCTCATGACTCGTGAGACCCTAGGAACCTAGTGTTCCGATACCATGTTGTCACGACCCAAAATCCACTAAGGGTCATGGTGGCACCGGACGCCGCTGTCAGGCAAGCCAACCAAGAATGCATAACTAAATTCCAATTTTAGTATTTGCGGAAATCATTTTTCTTATACGTTAAATATTAGATAATAAAAATTTTACAAAAATGAATATAAAGTCGATAAAAGACTTAATACTGAATAATCCAAAAATCCTCCCAGAACCCGGTGTCACAAGTGCATGAGCATCTACACATAAGGACATAAAATACAACATCCGTCCAAAATACAATGGATAAGAAATAAATACAATATACCTAAAGGGACTATACTAGCTGCGGGTCACCTCGAATAATACAACTCACCTAGTCCCGGAATCATCCCCGCTGCTACGCCCAGTAGGCCACTAGGGTTATATATACCTGTGCAACAAAAGTGCACAGAAGTGTAGTATGAGTACATAAACAACGTGTACTCAATGAGTATCCCATCTAATCTCGAAGAAGTAGAGACGAGATGGTCAACTTTGACACTTACTATAGGTCAATTAACAATATACTAAAAATGTGAGGAAATCATAGATTTATATAGTGTCACGACCCAAAATCCCAACCCTGTCATGATGATGCCTCTCATGAGGACAAGGCCAGTCAACAACAAAACAACACATCTCTTATTAATTACTCAGCATGAATAAGCCTACATCATAGACAATATAGTCATAAATGCGAAATAAACGTGATAGAACAAGGAAAACCATCCCAACTCAGCCTAAAATCGGGGTGTCACAAGTCATGAGCTACTACAGAGTTTACTAATATCTTAAAAGTCCAGAAATATCATAAATAACAGAAGATAAGGGAGGAAACGGGGTTGCGGACGTCAACAACTACCTCATTACTCCTAGTCACCGCCTGGTCTGGAAAGAATCAGCGCTCAGGAGCGAACTCAGCTTTACCTGTATCTGCACACATGGTGCAGGGAGTAATGTGAGTACTCCGACCCAGTGAGTAATAAAAATAAATAACGACTGAAAGCATAAAATCCCATAAAGGCACAAATAACTAGGGGTGTACATTCGAATCGGTTTATCGATAAATCGAATCGATTATTTGTTATCGATTTCGATTTCGATTTTGTCCTCTTCGGTTATCGGTTTATCGATAAACCAATAAGCTACAGTAACTTATTTATTTATTTTTATTTTTTTATTATTTTTTTAAAAAATTAATTTTTTTTAAATTTTTTTTACCCTTATTCTATAATACCCTTTCCTTTACCCTAAGTCCCTAACCCTATTATTTCCTCTACCACATTTAAGGAATGATCATATTTAAAGCTCAAGGGAATGAAGTTCAAATTAATG
>MU741642.1:11147-25976 GCA_026770625.1 Nicotiana glauca
TAGAGGCTCGTGGTCGTGACACCGGGTCCTAGTTGGGCTGTTTCGGTGCATTTGTCAGACTTTCGTATTATATCAGTATTTCGAACTTTTACTTGGATAAGTATTGTTTTTATTTGTTTGGTTAATCGGGGAAATTGCTATGAATGGTCGGGCCTGCCTAGTAGTGTGCTGGGCGCCATCACGACCGGGTTGGGGTCGTGACAAGAACAAAGAAGAATAGTTGAAGTTTTTGTAAGTCAGGCATCCACCTGGAGAACGAGGAAGCACAGTTGAAGTTTTTGGAAGTCAGGCGTCCACCTGGAGAACAAGGAAGAACAGTTGCAGTTTTTGGAAGTCAGGCATCCACCTGGAGAACAAGGAACAATAGTTGAAGATTTTGGAAGTTAGGCGTCCACCTGGAGAATAAGGAACAATAGTTGAAGTTTTGAGGTCAGTCGTCCACCTAGAAAACAAGGAACAATAGTTGAAGTTTTGGAAGTCAGGCGTCCACCTGGAGAACAAGGAACAGTAGTTGAAGTTTTTGGAAGTTAGGCGTCCACCTGGAGAGCAAGGGAATAAAATTCAAGTCAAGAAGTCAGGCGTCCACCTGGAGAACAAAGCAAATCAAGCGTTTGTAATCAGGAGCCCACCCGGAGAACAGAGGGAAGGCAACAATGGTCAAAAGAAGACAATTCAAGTTTCAAGGGCAAAACAATTCGAGTTTCATAGGAAGGGAAGAAGCAGTTCAAGTTCAGCAATCAGGCATCCACCTGAAGAAAAGGGAAAGCATTTCAGATTACAATTCAAGTCGGCAACAAAGGAATCTCGCTTGGAGAATACAAGTCAAACAAGCAGCAGAAACTGCAAGATCAAGCTTGAGAAGTATAGAATAGATCTTTGTAATGCATAGATCATAGTTTAGTCTAGCTTCTTTTATTTTGTCATGGTGTAACAAGGAGGTCAGTAAGCAGTAGCAGCAGCAACAGAGAAATCACAGCTTCATGGTAGTCCCAGCTACCAAAACTTCCCGAACTACACTGACCTGATTCCTTTATAGCGAAGGATATGTAGGCAACCTCGAAAGCAGGGTGCGGTCAAATATTTCAAAAATGCTTCTGACGGAGTATTCAAACGGGCAAAAATCGCTCATATCCGCTAATTTTATCTTTACACGAAAACTTTTCATGTTTCCGAGCAAAGAGGGGCAGCTGTGAGCATGTGATTTTTACCCTATAAGAATTACTCCCAAAAATTCAAAAGAAAATAATTTTTATTTTTATTTTGCAATGTTATGGATTTTTGTGATATTTTTCGTTGTTGTTTACATTTGTCTATGCATGTTTGTTTTGTTTAAATTAACGGAAAAATACAAAAAATAGGTTGCATTTGCATTTAGAATTTAATTTTACAATTCTTGAGTTAGGTAGTAAATTACTTTTTTTTAATGAAAATAATTCACAAAAAAAATAACATATTTTTTGCATTTTTAGTATTTAATGTCAAAATTTTGTGATTTTCTTTTAATTTGATATTTAATTATGTGTGGTAGTTACTATTTAGAGTTAATTAGTATTTTTAAATTAATTTGAATTTTATAATTTAAATTTAAGATTTATTTTAATTTTGAAAAAAAAAGGGAAGAAAGAAATAAATAAGAGAAGGAAAAGAATTAAATAGACGAGGGCAAATTAGAATTGGGCCAAAAATCCCCAGCCCAAAACAAAATAAAATAATTACTCATCTAAACCCACCCCAGAACTGGCCCAAACCTGCCCCAACTCGGTCCGCCCCTACCAGAACTAAACGACGTCGTTTGGATACTCTTTGATCTGAGCCGTTATAGCTCGTTCATCCAACGGTCCAAAAATGCACCCCATCGCCCGACCCGTTTGCATCAGAGACCGATCCGATCTCTAACGTATCTAAACATCATCGTTCCATTTAGTCAAATGATCCAAGCCGTTGATCTCGTTTGATTAAACGGCCTGGATCCAATTCCACCCCCAGTATATAATTGTCCAAACAGACCCCACCCCCATCTCATCTCTCATCTTCCTCTCCAAACCCTAGAGACCAGCCGACGCCATTCCCCACCGCCTTCCGGTGCGGCGCCGGCCCCAAATCATCCCAAAAATACACCCCCAGACCCCCCTTGATCTCCTCTTTCATAATCCGTAGTTAGTTTCCTTCGAACACCCTTAGAACGGTTCAAATCTCGATTTTAAGCAATGAACCCTAGCAGCCGGCACCCTTCACCCTAGCCTTTTGGTGGCGGCACCGACTCAAACTCCTCCCAAATTAACACCCTGAAGCCACCTCACTCCCATCTTCCCTAATCCACAATCCATCACCCTCGAATCAAACCAGAACTTGTCGAATAATAAATCTAAGCTTTAAACCTAAAACTGCAGAGTCAAGTTTTATTGATAATTTAAGCTAATTTTGACTTTATCTGTGTGTTTTTTTATAAGAACACACAGTTAAAGTCAAAATTTGATTTAAAAATAAAGATTAGAAGGTTTCTTTCAATTACTACTGACCGGTGAGTTTCTGTTGTTTATTTTTTTATGTTTATATTTTTAGTATTATTCTGATTTTTCATCTTCCTCGTCTCCCTTTTCTTTTTCTGATCAATTTTAATTGAAAACGATCATTCATGTGGTATAAATTATTTCTATTCACTATTGTTTCTTTAAATTGATTTTGTGGATTTGTTTCGTATAATTAGGATATCAGTTTGTTTTTAGACTGTGAAAATGTATCTCGTTTAATAACTTAGTCAGAATAATTGGGATTAGTTTAATAGTTTGGTTTAACTTCTTGTTTAATTATGTTGATAAGAATTGATTGGTATAAGCTTAAAGTAGTCATCTAATTGAGAAGCTTCTATAGTGGTAGGGTTTAGATTTCACTACTGGAAAATTTAATTCAATAGGGGTTGAGTGGAATCATTTTTCTTATGTTGAAAGGCCATTTTGTGAATCAAAGGGCATTCCTATTGCCTATTTAAGGGAACAACACAGAGAGACTGAATTCATAGAACAGAAGAGATCTGAAAAATACTAGAAAAAATACAAGTTTTACTGTTCTATTTAAACTTCTAAAATTTTAAGGCTTTTCATTTCTAAAACAATTTAGAGGTTAAAAACGATTTGAATTTGCTGGTTTTCAAGTGTTTGGTTCAACTTCTGACTGCATTTTGATTACTGAGTATAACTTGATCCTTATACTGGTTTAAATTTGGCTCAAAATTGATTTTTCTTGGTTTAATTCTACTATTGGGTCCTGTTGTTGCTACTGCCGAATCTTATCCCTTTTTACTCTCATTTCCAGGTATATTTTTACTCTACCTGCTGTAAAACCTTTTCTGGTATGAAAATCAAGAAGATTTGAAGCATATTGGCCATTTATTCTAATTAGAAGAATTTAATTCTGTCTTCGTTCCGAGTTTTAGTTTGAATATATTTATATTTGAATGTTGGTAAGTGATAGTGATTTTAGGGGTTGATTTTGGTTTGAAATGGATATGGGATTCAATTTTGGTCGAATATTCTGTAATCTGAAAACCCGTACTGTGTAAATGGACTTGGTCATAATGTTTAAATCTGTTTGAAAGTTAGAATAGCACGTTTGTTTAGTTGAGTCAGTAATGGAGTTCTGCATATAATTCTGAGTAGCCATTTGCTTAAGTAGATATTGAATGATCAAATATCATTAGATATGATAAGTTCTGGGCAGGAGCAGTGTGATTAGTTGTGTTGTTGTGAAGTTGAAATTGTTAAATTTCATTGCCTTTTGTTAATCGTTGAAATTGGAATTTAATGTTGCTTTCATGATCAAACCGTTATTAGGTTTGATTTGTTTGGCTTTTAAGTTTAAATGGAAATCTGAAGTATGTTGAATTACGATCCTTCATTTCTTCTTCAATGAACTTGTCGTAATTTCGAAATTTGATTGGTTCTATATTAACATTCAAGAAATCTCATAATTCATCTTTCATAAAATGCATAGGTCTTTAGTTGAGTCTATTATTTGGTCGAATCTTGATTAAATTGGGGTGGACTATATGGATTTTGAACTTGGGTTCCTCTTAGATTTGAAATTTGTCATAATTTAAAGTGAATGAGCTGCAGTTTCTTATAGTTGAATAAAAAATAAATTTTGAAATTTGGTCATTAACTATAGAGTGTTGGTATATGTTTAGTTAAGTTACTTCGATGGCTATTCTCTTTTAAGGGCTTTAGATAAACTAGTAATTATTTGAAGCCAGTAATAATCGGCGAACTTGTATTGTTCTCTTGGTATGTAAGAATTAAATAACTCTCAATATAATTTTCCTCACATCTGTATTTATTTGGTTATTTGCTAGAATTCATAATTTTTCTATAAGATTCTGTAGCTTCCATCTTCAGTTGGAAAATAAGTTTTTTGAGAAAAAATGTGAATTTCATGAAGTTGAATTCCTATTGCCTCATCAATTGATGAGCTGCTGGGTTAGCATTTACATAGGTTGGGCCATTTGCTAGTCTTAGAAAGATACAAAATTGTATTGGGAGTAAAATAATTATGATTTGTTGGTTCGAGCCATTTCATATATGAATTGGTAAAGCAATTAAGTCATAAAGCTAGCATATTTTTCCCATTTAGCAAAAATAAGCATTTAAGAATATTCGTAGTTTGTTTTTGGTTGAATAAAGCTTTGAAATAATTCAAGGTACACCATACCGAACAAAATCTTAAACGCACGGCCCTTATTTAATTAATCTTGTATTGATCCTTAGAATTCGAGGCGAGCCACTTAGCAAAATTTCCTGGCCCTCGCAAAATTAAAAATGCATGGTCGCTTTAGGCGCGTAATTTAATAACGTTACCTTCTTAAACTCAGGTGCACATTTATGTGACTCAAATCCAAATCTCAACGTTAGATAAAATGTGTTATGGACTGCGGGTGTATTTATGTGACGTGTTTCGAAATATATTTTAAATAACGTTGCAATCTCCCTTTAATTAATTAAATAAAAGTAGATTGAAAGCAAATTGCATACATGTCCAAATTGTTTTAAAATCAAGTAATTAAGCCAATAATAACAGTTGAGCGACCGTGCTAGAACTACGGAACTCGAGAATGCCTAACACCTTCTTCCGGGTTAACAGAATTCCTTATCCGGATTTCTGTGTTCGCTGATTGTAATACAGAGTCAATCTTTTCCTCGATTCGGGATTTGAACTGGTGACTTGGGACACCCTAAATTATTCCAAGTGGTGACTCTGACTTTTAACAAATAAATCTCGTTTCGATTGTCCTTTAATTGAAAAAACTCCTTTTATTATACCCCTTCCGGGAGGTGTAGTGAAAAAGGAGGTGTGACACTAATCATCTTTCTTTGACCAGCCTTCGTGTCATGACATGTCATCTTTCAATTGCTTCGATATGTATAAACTCAATTTTTCCCAATACACACAGCTAATAGTGAAAAGTGTTCATGCAATTTATGTCTTATGAAGATACTAAAAACATCATTTATTTAACTAATTCATACCATGTGTGCTTTATTATCACTATTGCTTTTAAGAACTCCGACAATAGAGTTTTTGTTTTTTTCCACATATTGATCCAACGATGTTTATATATATGATGATAAATATGAATATAACTCTCAAATTAATTGAAAGTATACTATACATGTCTTCGTAATACCCCGTTAATAGATTAAAAAGAGTTTCAAATTACATACTTAAAAGGCTAGATTAGATAAGGAAAAAGAGCATATGCTAAAATTGGTCTCAGAAGTACCCTACATGTACTTCCTCGTAATTATTATTTTTTAAATAGATGTGCGAGGTTTAGTGTACTTAAAATGATAATAAATTTGAATTTTTTAATGTGATTTTCTAATACAAGTAGACTGTGAGACCCCATGTATTTTTTTTCCTCTCTTCTCTTACGTCGTAATAACGTAGCGTGGTTATGTTAGGTATATATGATTGGGTATAGCACATTGGGTGAATAAGACTGAAAACGTGTGGCAATATCAAGGAACTAAACTAAAGTTTTTGATCAAAGGAATCCCTTAAACAAAGGTTCGTGGTTAAAGAAATAGTTCGGTGTCACGACCCAATTTCTAAACGCGGTCGTGATGGCGCCTCTCGTGAAGACAAGGCCAGCCAACTAACCCAAATCCTCTCAAAAGACCATTTTTAAATATAAATGAATAGAAAGTACGACTTAATGACATTAAAAACTATTAATTACAACCCAACACAACCCGACCGGGGTGTCACAAGTCACGAGCATCTAAAGAAGACTGAACACCACTACAGGGCCAATAATACATATAAAATAAAAACTGGAGTTCAAAAGATGAAGTACGGTGCCGCGAACGCTGGCGGTCACCTTGCTCAGCTACAATAATAATACCTTCCATCCGCTAATAACCCGCTTCCGGGCGAACAATACATGCAACTGCACGCGAGGTGCAGGGAGTAAAGTGAGTACTCCAACTCAGTGAGTAACAAGAGTGAATAATAACTGAGCGGCAAGAAAACACGTAAGAGCACTCCATCATGCAATATGGGACAGCACAGCCCTTTTAGAAAATAGTAAGTCCGGGAAAAATTCTTTAGAAAATATCTGGCTCAGTTTAAAGCCTCTTTTAAAAATATCTTTTTCCCAACAGTCAAGCAATTGAATGCATGATCAGATAGTGCAAGTTCGCACATAAGTCAGCCCCTCGGACACAACACTCCATTAACAAATAACACCAGGGTATCTGGTAACAGTGCAAGAAATAGCATGAATGCCAATGATATGAGAGTGCTGAATGTCATGCCATGTAGCACATATAGGAACTAATGCATGAATGCAATGCAATGCACATGACCGCTACGGCGCGCAGCCCGATCCATTTGGGTACACGCGCTCACTGTGGGGGTTCAGACTCCGGAGGGGCTCCTATAGTCCAAGCGCAATATCAATATCACACCGCTGCGGCGCGCAGCCCGATCCATCCTCAGTACAGAGATGCACATATAACACTGCTGCGGTGCACAACCCGATCCATGCTCAATCCAGAAATGCACATAAGCCCCTTGGGCAATGGTAAAATAGCAGTTCTCAGCTCAAAACGTCAGTAAAATATCATTTAAATTTTCAAATCTTAGAAAGATGACTGAGTTTGCAAAACAGTATTTAAAACCTTGGACCGAGATCAAATAATATGCAAAGTAATGCAAAAACAGTTATATCAATCCCTAAAGGATTCAAATAATCGGCACGAAGCCCAAAACATGGCAATCAGTCCAAATCATGATAGCATCAAGTACGTTTCAGTCAATCACATAGTAAAATCAACAACCGGAACGGACCAAGTCACAATCCCCAACGGTGCTCTACCCCACGCTCATACCTGGCATACTAGTCACCACAATACAGCACTATGATGTGCAAATCCGGGGTTGCAAACCCTCAGGATATCATTTACAAGGATTACTCACCTCGAACCGGTGAAATATCTAGCTCGCGATGCCTTTGCCCCTAAATTTGGCCTCCACGTGCGTCGAATCTAACCAAAATCAGAGCAAATGCATCACAATATGCCAATGGAACAATACCCAATCGAAAATAATCGAAAAATAGCAAAAATCTCGAAACTAGCAAAACCCGAGCCCCGGGCCCACTTCTCGAAAAATTACAAAATTCACATCACCGGATTCCTTGTCTCTCCACGAGTCCGTACATATAAAATTTTCCAAAATCGGAGTTCAAATGCTCCCTCAAAACCCAAATTTTCATTTCAAAAACCCAAGCCCTAGTTCTTCACTTTTTAACCAATTTCCATTAATTTAAATGTTGAAATCATAATTAGATGATGTTTCTAGGTCATAGGACATACCTCCAATTGATTCCCAGCCATAACCCTCCAAAAAGCTCGACAAAAGCTCCCAAGCTTGCACAAAAATGGTGGAAAAATGAACTTGGTTCGCGGATGAAATGTCCTTTAAACATTCTGCCCAGCTGAACATTCCTTCTTCGCGAACGCGATGGCCCTCTCGCGTTCGCAATTGCCAAAAATCCACTGCCCACTTTTACTCTTCGCGAACGCGGAGCCCTTCCCGCGAACGCGATGCCTCAATTGCCTTCCCTACGCAAACGCGTCTCCATGACTGCGAACGCGATGACCATCCAACTCCACTTACGCGAACGCGAGCCCCTCAGTCGCGGACGCGATGTACTAAGGTCAGGGGCCCCCTAAACTCCCTCTATGCGAACGCGTGTCCCAGGCGCGAATGCTAAGACTAATGGCCTCAGACCTATGCGAACGCGGCTAATGCCTCGCGAACGCGAAGGCCAAATTGGCCTGCAACTGCTGTGCAAAAATGTGCAGCTCCTCAACTCCTCGAAACTCTCCGCTAGCTATCCGAAATCACCCCGAGGCCCCCGGAACCTCAACCAAAGGCACCAACATATCCCAAAACATCTTACGAACTTGTTCCAATCATCAAAACACGCCAAACATCACCAAAATCATCAATTCACCACGGATTCAAGCCTAAGTTTCTTCAAAACTTCTGAAACACGCATTCGATCGAAAACCCAACCAAACGATGTCCGAATGACCTGAAAATTTGCACACATATCCAAAATCACCCAGCGAAGCTACAACAACTCTCGGAATCCCATTCCGACCCTTGGATCAAAATCTCACCTATCAACCGGAGTTCGCCAAAATTCTAACTTCGCCAATTCAAGCCTAATTCTACACCGGACCTCCAAAATCAATTCCGATCATGCTCCTAAGTCACAAATCATCCCCCAAAGCTAACTGAATCACCAAAAATCACATCCAAGCCCTCTAACTCAATAGTCAACTTTCAGTTGACTTTTCCAACTTAAGCTTTCCTTAATGAGACTAAGTGTCTCATTTCTTATCAAAACCAACCCAAATCAATTCTAACACACCACCTACCGATAAAGAAACATGAAGAAGCATGAAATGGGGAAAACGGAGTAATAACACATGAGACGACGGGTCGGGTCATCACATTCGGGTAGCACCCCACGCGTTCGGAAGGTTTAAGTTAACTTGCACCTGTGGGATAAGACTAAGAGTGTCTAATGTGAAAAGAATAATGTATTATGAGGTATTATAATATTACACTTGTCACATGTTAAGTTTTGGAGTCAAGCAAGTTGCAAAATAAAGGTCGGCAAAAGTTATCGTAAATTTCTCTAATAAATTTTTCTAAACTTTGGATCAAATATATTAGATTATTTCTCCCGATATATAAATAATTATGGGAACCACAACCTACCAAATCGAAGGTCTACGAGTCTAGTTCGCAACCAAAAAAATCTCACATCGGAGTAAAAAGTTAAAACTGTTTTACCGCGGACTGTACGGGCTGAAATCGGGTCGCAAAATAGGTCAGGTCAAACAATTGATATAAGTCGGCAAATTCGACTTTTAAGACCTCAAAACATTTCATTTTAGTCCCAAAACAGTGAGCAAGCTGAAGAGAAGGTTACAAGGTGTTCTTGAGTGATTAAGGTACATTTTTAACGATTTATATCGTTCGTGTTTGCCTCCGTGCTTAGAAACACTAGCTCTACGCTTTGCAATCGTTTCCCCCTTCTATTAGCTATGTTTGGAGCTATTTTTGGAAGATAGGAATTTGTTGTTCTTGCTGGTTCTTTAGGCTTTATACTTGGTTTGCCAAGGTTATCATCCTGGGACTCTTTTATGATCGCTTTTACAAAGTTCTATGGACGTTTCGTCACGTTAGGGCCATATGGAAAATCTGCCGATTTAAACTCAATTATGAACTATTTATAGGTGCATATAAGCTGCATATATATAGTGTTTGAGAAGCTTAGGACGTAAGGAACAACTTTCGTGAAAGAACTACAGGCATTCGTGTCACGACCCAAAATCTAACCATGGTCATGATGGCGCCTATCGTGTTACAAGGCAAGCCTATTTCCCAAAATATTACTACTAATTAATTTTAAGTATTTAATAAAACAATACCAACATTCAAACTTCTCATAACTAAATCAACTATAAATATAATTAATATAAAAATTCGGAAGCTAGCCCCAAATATCGGGGTGTCACTGTCATGACCCAAATCCCGAACCTGGTCGTGATGGCGCCTCTCGTGAAAACAAGGCCAGCCATTCAGTCCAATTCATCCTTTTAAAACAATTATTTAACCACAATTATAGTACAACTTGGTTTAATAATACCAAATAGCGGAAGTATAGATAAAAATGCAGAAATCCAACCCAACACAGCCCTAAGCGGGGTGTCATAAGTCACGAGCATCTATAAGGATGAAATTTAAAATTACAAGTCTAGAAGTACACTAAACATGAATAATGAATGTCATAGAAAGAAAACGGTGCTGTGAACGCTGGCAGTCACCTCGCTAATCTTTTACAACTCTGCCTCCAAACAGCCTATACCCGCTGCCGGATGAATAAATACCTGCAACTGCACACGAGGTGCAAGGAGTAAAGTGAGTACTCCAACTCAGTGAGTAATAAGGGTAAATAACAACTGACAGTAAGAAATCACGTAAAGCAAGCCATCATGCTATATAGGAGCAATGTAAACCCTTTGAAAAAAAATAGTGAAACTGTGAAATCTTTAGAAATATCTTAGCTCAGTTTAAAACCTCTTTTGAAAATGTCTTTTTCCAACAGTTAAGCAAATGAATGCAAAATAAGTAGTTCAAACAAGCACAGAAATCAGCCCCTCGGGCACAACACTTCGTTAACAGATAACGCCAGGATATCAGGTAATTATTGCAAGAAGTAGCATAAAAGCCAATGAAATAAGAGGGCAGAAATATTATGACAGATAATACAGATAAGAACAAATGCATGAGTGCAATGCAATGCATATGACGGTACACTTTGGTACCCACTGCGGCGTGCAGCCCGAGCCATCCATTTATTTATCATCGACGGCGCTCACTGGGGGTGTGTACAGACTCCGGAGGGGCTCCTACAGCCCAAGCGCAATATCAAGCCATCTCGTGGCATCAAGGCTCTCGGCCTCAATATCAATATAATCAACCAGGCTCTCTGCCTCAATATCAAAATAACTCATAACAGTATCAGCTCCTCGGGCTCACTCTCAGTACAATATCATATAGTAATCGCTGCGGCGTGCAGCCCGATCCATATATCCTCACAATACAGGCCCTCGGCCTTACTCAGTCAACATAATCACATAAGCCACTCGGGCAAAAATAAAACATGATGCTCAGCCCAAAAATATTTTTAGTAATATCATTTTGAGTGTTTAAGGCATAATAACTTGGCTGAGTTTTTAAAACAGTGGAAAATACATGACTGAGTTAAAATATATAATTAAATCAGTGAGGAATTATAGACAACAATCCCTGAAGGGTTCAAATAATTTGCACGAAGCCCAAATATGGCAATCAGCCTAAATTATGATGATAACAAGTAGTTTCAGTCAAATACGCAGTAATTTCATCAATCGAGACGGACCAAGTCACAATCCCCAATGGTGCTCTACCCCACGCTCGCTATATGGCGTGCAAGTCACCTCAATACAGCACTATGGTGTGCAAATCCAGGGTTTCAAACCCTCAGAATGTCATTTACAAACATTACTCACCTCAAACCGGCTATTTCTTTAACTCGCGATGCCTTTGCCCCTCGAATTGGCATCCACGTGCGTCGAATCTATCCAAAATCAGAATGAATATATCATAATATGTTATGGGAACAAATCCCAATCCAAATAATCGAAAAATACAAAAATTCTCGAAATTAGCGAAAACCCTAGCCTCGGGCCCACGTCTCGAAAAATTAGAAAATTAACATAATCGGATTCCTCATCTCGCCACGAGTCTAACCATACAAAAATTATCCAATTCCCATCATATTTCGACCCTCAAATCCATGATTATATCCGTAAGGGTTTTCTACACTTTTCCAACAAAATTCTCGGATTAAACGCCAAAACTTGTAATAGATGTAAGCACGTGATTTTGCCCTATATGAGAATTACTCCCAAAAATTCAAAATAAAATAGTTTTGAGTTGTGTGTGATTTTTGTGGATTTTTTGTTATTGTTTAGGATTTAATTTACAATTAGGAGTAATTAAGTTTATTTTACAAAAATGGAAAATCACAAAAATATCTATTTTTGCATTTGTTAGCATTTAATGTCCAAATTGTGTGATTTTATTTTAATTGATGTTTAATTTTGTGTGATAATTATTATTAGGAGTTGATTAGTATTTTAATTTAATTTTGGTTTTATAAATTTAATTTAGGATCTTTAAGTTTAATTTTGGAGCAAATAAACGAAAAGAGAACAAAAAATAGAAGGAAATTCGGATTGGACCATCTTTCAAATTAAACAAACTAGGCCCAAGTGTCTCACAAAACACAACCCAAAACCCACCGGGTCAACCCGACCCGGTCTGCCCCATAACCCAAACAACCCCCCTCATTTTCATTTCATTTGCACTACCTAGCAAAACCCTAGGAGAACCTCCCAAGCCGCCAAACCCTAAACCACCCTCGTCCCCCTCGTGAAACCAGTCGAGCTCCAGCCAGCCATGGCTGCCCTTCCCCTTCTTCGTCGACCAGCCACCCTTTTAGTCGACCGTCGACCACCAACCAAACGACCTCCATCCCCAGCCCATCACCATCGACGTCCAGCAGCCACCAACAGCCAAACGACCACATCCATGGCTGCCCGTCAGTCATCAGCTCGCCGACCAAAACCAGGCGACCACCATACCCCAGCGTCGTCCTTCTTCTTCTTCGTCAACGACATAACATCAACCAGCCATTTCTGCCGCTCGACGAAATAGCTTCACTGTCCAGCTCCGTTCCAGCTCGACGAAACAACCATTTCCAGCCATGAACCAGCTCCAAAACGACCAGTTGTCCGCTGTCAACCACCCAACGTCGTCAGTCATTGTTATTTGTTTTGTTCGTCATCGTCGTCGTCTTCAGTTGTTCGTTGCTCGTCATTTGTTTAAAACTATCGTTGGCCGGACAGATTTTTTTTACGTCGAAGTTGGAGTCTTTGTCCGAATATTCTGGTTTGATGTTGTTGTTTTCGTTTAAAGTCGTATCAATGTGCAGTTGTAATTGTTGCTTCATTTCAGTTTAATCGGAAAGTTTCTTCAGGTCTGTCCTTCATCTTCTTCGTTTTGTTAGTATGATTCTGTTTTAATAGTTGTGTAAAAATATTTAGAGTTTATAGCTTGTGTTTCATTTTTGTGTTCATTATTCTACCATGCTTTAGCTTCGTTTTGATTGTTTCTTGTCAAATCATTGAATCCTATCTTGGTTGTATTGTTGTTGGATTTAATTTGAAGTTCAATTGATGATTGATTTTAGTGATTGGAATCTACTTGTTTTGTTCTATTAAGTTTGTTTCTGATATGAATCTGATTTTGTTGAAGTGATTCCTAAATATTGTTGATTAGGAGTTGTTTAGTGAGATTAATTGTTGAATTTGATTAGGAATTTGGTTATAGGTGTAGTGATTTGGTGTTTAATTAGGAATTATTCTTGGTCAATTGTTAGTTTTGTCACATATTGAAGGGATAGGGGTAGGATAGTGATTTCAGCAATTTCAGGGGTAATACGAGAATTGACCACTTACATAATTATTTAATTTAAGTGCTCTGTCCACTAAGCTCTAATAATAGTAAAATAAGGCATTGTTTAATGCATAGTGGGGAACAAGACATAATGGTATTAAAAGTAGTGATTAAAATACACCTACTCATGCTTTGAATTAATTAATAGAGTGGACAAATGGTGGTGGGGGACAAACGAATTAAAAATGGCACAAGACACATAGTAGTGGGCTGGTAAGAAAATATTATGGGCAAGAATATTTTTCTAATAGTGTGAGTGCTCTTAATAGCTGGTAGGGCCTGTTTATTGCCATGGATAGAGGCAGTCGTGGACAGTATAAATAGGGGGGAGGCAGTCAGTTTAAGGGGTCTTCTTTTGGAACATCTTAGAAAGAGTAGAATTGAGAATACAAAAGGAGGAAAAAAAATAGAGAGAGTTTAGACTGGTTTTTTGAACTCTGAAAATCATTTTCTCAGAAAGTTTAAGGAGTCAATTAGTTCAAACAATACTGTTTAATTGAAAACTAAAAGAGAGCTCCAGCTTTAACTGTCAAGTCATATTTTCGAGTTCATCTTTTGGTTGCGGGTACTGCATTCCGATTAGTATTTGGTTGAATCTAAGCCATTTTTGGGGTCAGCTATTGGGTGTTGTTATTCTGTTGTTTGCTGGGTTTCATTTTGGTTGGTTTGGTACTGTCTTTGCTGCATTGATTGCTGCATTTGTTGCTACTGGTTCTCCTGGGATTTATTCTGATGGGTTCTCTATCTGCTGCTGGTTGTTGCTGTTGTTGTATGCTACTGCTATTATGCTGATCTTCCTCTTCCTTTTGCTTTCCATATCAGGTACACAACTGATACGCTGGCTATTGTAAGTTGAAATATGAAGCATGAATACATATGAAAGAGTGGAAGTTTGAAGTCTTTAATTAGTTTTAACCTTCTTCTTCACTGATTATAGTTAGAATATTTCATATACTACGATTATGTAAATTTCTGCCCCTTTTTGTGTAACTGGACAGATTTATAGTAGTGTAATAAGTAATGTTCTGTTTTAGCTTGGTTATTATGTTGTATACATTCAAATGCATGACAAGTATAATTAGGTTAGTAGACCTCTAATTATTAAGGTGATCTAATTTCAGCATGCAAATGGTTTGAACTTAGGATTAAAACTAGACCTCTAAGTTACCCCATTCCAATTGATTGTTT
>MU741647.1:0-21064 GCA_026770625.1 Nicotiana glauca
AGTCGGAGATGGACTCACAGGGCTAGGACTCGCCGGAGATGAGCCGGAAATGGCCATAGAAATTGAATCGGAGAGATTCTGAGCCGGGGGCTCAAGGTCAGACCTTGAGTCTTCATGCAAAAGGAGGTTAAGGGTGAGTGGGGGTAGACATAGATTACACAAGGCCTGAGAGACCATGATTTCCGGTGGAATAAGGTCGGAGACCGGCGGAGAGGGCTAGGGTTTCAGAGGGGCTTGGGAGCATTTGAGAGACAAAAGGGGATACAAGGGTGGCTGCTGAAGAGAAAATGATTAGGTTTAGGGGGGTTGTTGGATTAAAAAAGGAAGGGGTTAATATGGACCGTTGATCTAAATGATCAACGGTCGAGATTAAGGGGTGCGTGGGTCGGGTTTATTTAATTGGGTCTGGGTCGGGTAATTTTTGAAATTGGGTAGTGTAATTGGGGGTTAGATTGGGGCTGGAATTGGGCTAAAATTGAAATTAAAAAGGGCTACAATTTAAATAGCCAATTTTCCCCAATTTTAATTTTATAAAATAGTAAATGATGTTCAAAAATCAAATTAAAATTACTGAGTTAACAAACAATGCATAAGTACTAATTTAAAAATATTAGGAATGTTTTTTGATTAAAATGCTATTAAATCGAGAAATAGGCTAAAATTGTAATTTCATGCAGTTTTAATTTAAAAATACCAAACGGACTTGTAAAATCATGTAAAAATTATGTAAATTATATTTTTGTATAAATGTGAGAATACAATAAATTATTCACCAAAATGACAAGTTTTAGGAATAATTATTGGATTTTATAGTGGAAAATAGGCCATAAATTAGTTTTAAAAATCCTTAAAAAATGTAAAAAAAATACCAAAATCTTTGTGGATATTTATACATGCATATACATGCTAATTTGAAAGTATTTTGAGTATAAAAATATATAGGGAAAAATTGGGTATCAACAACACATACGGAAAGTCTCTCACTACCGGAACTGACTCAACGGTGGAGCATCAGTACTAACATTCCTCACAAAGGTCAAATATGCCAGACATATCTTCCTAACCACCTGTTGGGCCTTCAAACATGAAATGACTCTACTGGGATCATAGCCCAGGGAACCACTCCAATCAAACCTAGGAAACTCTCGACTACTTAGGGTTGTGTCCACAATAACCTTTAGCTGTACCATGTCCTGCCTAATCACCTTTCCCCAAGACTTCTTTGTCCCACCTCTGCACTTTCTCATACCCAAGGCCAATATTTCATACCTCATAACAGGGGTATCTGTTGCTTCTCCTCTTTAACGTGTCCGAACCATCTTAGCCACGCCTCTCACATTTTATCTTCACTCCCACCTTATGGTTGAAAAAAAAGGATATGAAATCACACTACCAAAATGAAAACAGCTATGAATGTAGCCAATAACCCCTCAAGGAAAAAAATAGTGTTATAATGAAATACCCTTTAATAAATTTCTAACTTCATCACTGACTACGGAGGTGTTGGATATATCTCGACTGGCATTGCTTCTTTATTCCGAAAAATACGTCTCGCTAATCTTGATAAACATGGGAAGTCATATTGACATATTATGAACATGAAGCACAAAAATAAACCAGAAAACATAAAACCCATAAAGAGTACAAAAGTTAAATCATCCTCAAGATGAACTTTTATACCACAAACACATGATATGATAAATGCAATCAACATGCAAAACCCAAAGATTAAATATAAATATCCTAGAAAGAGCAAACTAGCAATTTAGCAATCGTCTTCGTTATTCTCACTTGGATTGAAAACACAACATGTAACATTATCTGTGTCGTGACGTTCATCATCTTCTCTAGATCTGAAACACACTCGAGGCCCTCGGGATCCCATCCAAACATGCCAACAGGTCCTAAAATACGATACGACCATAGTCAAAGCCTCAAATCACATAAAAGAACATCAAAATCACAAATTGCACCACAATTCAAGCATAATAAACTAATGAACTTCCAACTTCTAAAACTAATGCCAAATTATACCACACCAATTTCAAATGACCTCAAATTTTGCACACAAGTCACAAATGACACAACGGACCTGTTACAAGTTTCGAAACCGAAATACGATCCTGATATCAATAAATTTAATTTTCGGTGAAACCTCTTAACCTTCGAAACCTTCAACTTTTCACTTTCGCCAATTCAAGTAAAAAAAACATCCAGAACTCCAAATCCATATTCGGACATACACCTAACTCCAAAATTATCATACGAAGCTATTGGAACCTTCAAGCTATTGTGTGGCTTTTTGGTTTGGAGCCTCGAGAGTTCGGACGAGTTCTGGACATGTATCACAATGGATTTGAACTTAAAATGAACTTCTGATTTGCTGGTGCTCAGTTATTGCAATTGCAAACACCAGCCTCATGATAGTGAAGCTGATAGTAGGGGGAAAGATGTCACAAATGCGACTTCCCCTTAGCATCTGCGAAGGCAGCATGATTTTGGCTATGTTTGCAATCGCAAAATAATTGTTCGCTTTTGCGATTAGGTCCAGCTTCACAATTGTGAAGCCACTATTGCAATCACAATGAATTATGAGGCTGTCAGGGTTCAGAAATGCGAGCCTCTTCAAAAATTGTGAGGGTTCGCAAATGCGACATTTGCAATTGGTACAAAGGGTTGGGATACAAGATTTTTGACAACATTCTCTCATTTTTGAATCCTAGACTCGGTAGGAGGCGCTCTGGAGAGGGGATTTTTTACCTACAAACTTTGAGTAAGTAATTCTAATCTATTTCTAATATATTTATTATCATATTCCATCAATTTATTTTAGATTTTAACATCAAAATCATGTGAAACAAAGTGAAAATTTGTCAAGATTTTGGAAAATAAGAAATTGCATTTTGAGAGTCGATTTGGACTCGGATTGCAAAACTAATCACATATATGAACTCATGTTGTCATGGGTAGTCGGAATCTACCATCGAACCCGAGTTTTGACCAGACGAGCCTCGAGTTGACGTTTTGAGAGAAGTGTAAAGATCATAGCTTTTTTTATTATAATTGATTTCTCTTGCATTGTTTGATTATATTAAGCTGATTTTTGTTAGATATAGCCATGTGGAGGCAAATTTTAGAAGAAAGGCTATTTTTTAGTGTTGAATTGGCCTAGTTGAGGTATGTATCTTGCCTAACTTTGCGTGGGGGAACTACCCCTTTGCTTTGGTATTGATTGATTCATTTGTGCTATGTGAAACCCATGTACACAAGGTGACGAGTGGGTACATGGGTTGTACATGGTATTTGATCGGTCTAGGCTATTTATACTCCTTCCATGCGTGAATTTAATTGCCATATCATGTTCTAAATTATCATAGTCAGTCTATTATTACGTGTGTTAATCTATCCTTACATCCCGTAAATTATTTCATTAACACTTGTTCTACATCCTAATTGATAAATTGCTCTCATGTCATAGTTGAACTTGTTGCCTCTTTTATTGTTACATGATATCTCTTAATTCTTAATTATCATTATTTGATGGTATTACTTGTGTTATCTCCTTCATTATTTATTATCATTACTTGAAGCTATTGTTCATGTTAACCCTTTTCTTGTTGATTTCCATTATTTGAAGTCATTGTTGTACGTTATCTCTTCCATTATGATTTATTCTTATTTAATGTCGTGGTTAGACATTATCTCACTGTTGAGTTAATGCTTTTAAATTTGTGAAAGTCGTTATCACGTTGAGGCAAAATTATAATTGTTGAAACATCTTCCTTGTTGAGCATTTCACATTCACTATTGTTGTTGATATTGTTGCACCAGTTGTGGAGGAGCCGTGGGCTATTGTTGTGGAAATATTGCTATTGTTGATTGTTGGAAAGTTGTGATATATGGACACCTCTGGTGTGAGTTGTTATTGTGATGTGATATTGACGCGCATGCGGCGGTATAAGGCTTGGAATTAATGTGCATGCGGGGGTACAAGGTGGGACTTATGTGCGTGCTTCTTGTAAAGGAACTACGTGAAGCCATGCGGCATCAAAAGGTGGGATAAAATGTGACTATTTTCAAAACCTATTTCAAATGTAAGGCTCACGTGACAACATAAGGAAAGATTTTGATTGATATTTTGAGTTGTGAATACGAGGCGGTACCTCGGTTGAGATTCTTGATAAATATACACGAGGCAGTACCTCGGTGGTGATCCTTATTGTACATTAGGCGGTACCTCATTGTGATTCTCGTTGTTTTTTTCTTCCTTGTTTAGTTTTGTTAGTTATTGTATGTATATGATCATTGTGGTTCTCTTTAACTGATTTCTTTATGTTATTTTCATGTTTACAATTCCGGCATTAGTTCTTGCTGTTAACTGTTTTGTATGAGTTATTTCTCTGCTTTCCATATTTATCCTTATTACGTTTTCATACTATTTATTTAAATCCTAGTAGGTGTCTTAACCTGTCCTAGTCATTACTCTACTAAGGTTAAGCTTGATATTTACAGGGCACCATTGTGGTGTACTCACACTACGCTTCTGCACTTCTTATTGTACAGATCCAGATACATCTACCCATGTCCGACACTAGGATTGACTTGAGTAGCTGCCTTTGGATTATACCTGCTCTACGTCCGCAGGCTTAGAGTCACCTTCCATATCTTTACTTTATGTTGTATTTTCTTTCAGACAATGATGTAGTAGATATTCCAATTTTACTCTATAGAGCTTAGGACTCAGTTCCACCTATTTTGGGAAAGTATTTGTTGAAATTCTATTTAAGTAGTTTTATATTAATTATTCAGCCTTGTTTTAGTATTTTGTTAATTATTTCTTTCAAGTTGCTATTAACTATTAGGCTTACTAGGGACGTGGTGCCATCATGACATCAAATGAAAAGAAAACTGCGGTCGTGTGATTGCTGCCAACTCCACATCACTACAAAGTAAGAAGAGAGGGTCGCAATATCTTTTACCCGATATGAGGGACAGGATCGATTTCCTCAGGGAGCTAGAAATGCAGTCGAGTATCTATTTAGGTTGGAATTGCATATTTGTTCCAAATATCACTTCTATTCAATTTTGGTTTTTCTTCTATATATTCTACTATGATCAAACTACAAAATTATAATTGCAACTAGATTAATCTAAGAGTAAATTGCTACAAGTTGTATCTAATGGTTTAAAAGGCACTAGGGTAGTGATTTTCACCTAGGTGGCTAATTGACGGGTAATTGCTTCTAAGGCACGATTGACATGATTGGGGAAATATGCTATAACCGTTGCATGATTTTACCCACTCTCACACCTCTCGGTAGAGAGAGTGATTTTGCCCAATTGACTTTCTCAAGACCAATTGGGTAGGCAAATTTGCTTAGGCAACTAGGGTTCAAATCGGATAATTACTCTCTCGAGGTTTAACCCTTTAATTGGGACTATCAAATTTCTTGAGTCCATCCTAATTCCTTGTTGGCTCAACTTTGGAGACTTAGGCTCTCTTTCTTAAGAAGAGCCCAAGTCAACTTAGCACAAATCAGTGTTTGCAACACAAATTCATAAATTAAACCATAAAATTAACCCAAATAGCAAACACCCATAGCCAATCTAACCCTATATCACAACACCCAACAATTACCCACACTAGGGTTGAGCTACAACCCTAGTTAATGGGCTTAGCTACTCATGCTTGAAGAAGAAAATGGAGAAATAGATGAAGAACAAAACATATTAATTAAACACTAAAGAAAATATAGAGAATCTATCATTAGAGTTAAGCTAAAATGCCCAAAATGGATACAAAATAGCTTCTCACGACCGCAGCTGCTGTTCTAAAATAACTGATACCCTAAAAAGTGGAAAAAGGTTCTATTTATTCTAAGCTGGAAAAATTGGACGAAAATGCCCCTGCGGGGTCAGTGCGGACCGCACAAAATGGACCGCGACCGCACTAAGCTCTTGGACTTGAAGTCTTGGCCCTCTGAACTCAGGCTCTGATGCCTTGAAATCTACTCTCTGAATCTCCCTAGTGCGGACCACACAAAGTGCAGTTCGGTCGCACTAGGCCTGTTTGTCCTGAGTTTGCCTTGTCTTTGGTACTTGTGCAGATTTCACTCCTTTTGATCCGATCTTTGACATCTCGTCACTTTGTTGGTAAAACATGTAATCAAGCACAACTTATTAGCCTTTTAGGACTATTTTGTATGAATTTATGTCAAAGCATAAGCAAGAAGGAGCATGAAACACGTCAAAATCCCTAGTTATCAATTCACCCAAACTTAAGCTTTTGATTGTCCTCAAGCAAACAAAATAAGACCCACCACTTAAGGGAAAATCCAAGAATTTTCAACTATCTTAAAGTATCCTCAACAAGCATCAATTAGAACCAACAATTGCCCTTAATACGAATGAATCATTAACAACATTTAACCTTTGAAAAACTATGGATCAAGGTGTGACACAAGAGCATCAAGAGTTGACTCATTACATCAAAGAACTCTCTCAATTACATTGGTTATTGTGGAACCCAAACTCACACATCCTCAACTCTCCCTAAGCAAACCTCACCTTTTAGCATATTGGCACATAAACCGAGGTTAATGGGATTTCACTCATCTCTCTCAAGAAAAGGTCACAAGTCCGACTCTAAGTACCATATGCTTGCCCCTTATGTAAATATCCACTAATGTAAGCTTCATTCAACTCAAGATCATATAGGGCTTTTGTGAAGTCATTGTGAAGGCTTTTGGTTCAGGGTAGGAAGTATTTTGGTCTAAGTGGGTTCCATCTTCCCTTAAGTACTTATTTTGATTCATTTGGCACAATTCACTTGACTCTTTGAGTTACTTCACCTCTTTCTATGGGGTTAGAGAGACACATTGTCACTATTTCTTATGCAATTCAAACCATTTCTCCTTTTCAACTTTCCATACCTTTCTTTCTTTTGTTTTTCTTGAATCCCTTTTTATTCTTTTCTCACATTGAGCATTCTTTTTTTTTTGTTGCTTTTCTTTCTTTTTCATTGCCTTTCCTTTTCTTCATTTTTGTGTCTTATACCACATTGTTGTCATCCTTGTCTCTCCCCCAAACATATACTTTTGCCATATGCTCAAGGAAAGATCGGGTGCCAAGAGAGGGTATCTTTTAAAATGGGTATAGGCTTGTAACATGGTTCTTGAAAGAAACAGATCTAAGGCTCAAAAGGGTTAACTAGGGATCATATCATTTGTAGGCTATGGAATTTGTTCAAACTATTATTTGGATCAAGGAGAGCCTATAATCATTTATCAAGTCAAATTTCACTCAAGATTTTTCCTCAACAAACAGTCAGGGCAATTTCTAGACCAATGGCTCGAGACTTGGACTCACAATTCGATTTCTCACCACACAAGCTAAAGGATTGCTAAAGACATAGAGTCGGGGGCCTACAACGACCTTAGATACGATTTGAGCACACAATGGTCCCAAAAAACCACTTGATGATTATCGGCCAATGCAAGAGTCTCAAGGCCACAAATTTCACCATCCTAAACACAACATTTGTCTTTAACCATGGGATCAAAGGCAAATGTGCTAGGCCCAAGTGAAGCTTTGCTTGAGGTACCCTTAACTATAAACTACCAAAAAAAAAACAAAAACGGACTCAAACCCTTAAGAAGGCTGTCACGCTATCTATCATTGGAAAGATCCACCCGGTTTACACAATACTCCACCTTTAGAAAGAACTGTGGCATTAAGAAAACCAAAGGCTTATTGAAAACATCCAAAACAAAACAAAATTCTATGAGCCTATATAATAAGCTAAAAATGAATTTTTTTTGCGAAAATAGAAAATAGAATGAATATGTACAATAGGGGAATGAATATACAACAGGAAATGAATATACACAATGATGTAAATTTATATACAGACCAAATGAAAGATGAAAAGTGCGATAAAGTAACTAAATGTAAGATTATATACAGACCAAATGTAAAAAATCAAGAAAGCATAAAAGTGTATCATATATACAATCATCCAAAATAAAGTGTAAGGCACACCCCCTCAAATAAAAGCTTGCATTGTCCCCAATGCCAACTTAAAAATAAGCACCAAAAAAGTCATAAAGAAACGATATGAAGACTCCCTAAGCCATGTCTGTCTGCACAGGATCATGAGTGGTCCCAGGGTCCTCGGTATGCTCGAGAACCATAAACTAGTTCCCGGTATCCTGCTGCTCAGCTCCTGGGACCTGGGACTGGACTTGGACCAGTTGTGCATCTGGTACATCCTGTGGCTGACTGGAGGAAGCCTCCGATGGGTCCGCCAGCTGGATGATGGCATCATCTGCTCTAGGGATCTTCCTACTCTTCTTTGGAGGCCTCTGTGTCTGCTCCGGATCTATGACTGCTGCTGGCACTGCTACTGGATCTGGGTCCTCAAACAATAAGTCTAAAGGTAGCTAGTCTGCCTTCAATCTATCCACATCCGCTCTCAGCTCCTTCACGGACTCCCTGAAGGCTCGTGTCTTGCGCAGCTTCTTGTGCTCCTTGGCAAGCTCCTTTAGAGCTTTGCCATAAATCAGCCTGGGTACTGAGGATCTTCTCCTGGTTGTCAAGTATTTTCTTCAAGGCATCCTCTATTGACTGTGAGACCTTTGCTGGCTGAGGAGCCGACTGAGCTGCAATGGTAGAGGTCAAGGTAGACAACTTGGATGAAGTAGTATACATCCAGTTGTTCAGACTCTGAAGCATCTGGCTTAGTCGGTGGGCAGTGATAGGATGGGACTGGGATGATGGGATCTCTGGGCCTACTGATGTGGAAGGGCCAAGAGGAATGGCTGATGATATGGAAGGACTGAGAGGCACGTCAACAGCAATGGAGGCAGGATCAGTGGGGACCTCTACCATAACTGACTCTTCAGACTGGCCAGTTGGGGCAGAAGTAGGGGCTTTGTAGTTCTTGTCCTTGGGGTTGCCATTCCCCTTCAAGCTGTACTATGAGAATGGGGCTATCGCCTTGCTCTTAACATCGTAGGGCTTCTTTTCCACCTCCAAATCTCGAAAATACATAGAGAGGGTGCTGGGGAAAGGGTAGTTTCGGTCATGTTCTACTCCTACTAATGAGATAATGTGGGACATCACATTCCCCACATTTATGTGGTATCCCACCATAATCGAAGCAACCAACCCAGCCCGATGTGTAGTAGTGTCCAACCGACTGCAAACGAAGGTATCCCAACCCCTAGCCTCAAAGTTCAGGGTCCTCCTCACTAATTTTACCCTAGATGTCAACCATGCAGGAATGGTACCTAGGATTGCCAGGTACTGTGCTAACCATGGATGGACCTCCTTGCCCATCTCCAACTTTGCCAGATATAGAGTGTCATCCTCCTCATTGAACCCCAAGTATTCGTTCAGGTATTTCCCTTCAAATAACACAGTCTTGTTACGAACCTTGGTCACTTTGGAGCTCTTTTTGATGTGGTCTACATTGTAGTAAAATTCCTTGACCATGTGTTCGTTGGCATCTATACACTTCTCCATAAATATTTCCCAACCCACTCCAGTCCTAAATTGCCTCTGCACATCGGGGTTGTGAGGTAATAGATCTTTATCAATGAAACTCCGCTCTGGTATCAAATATCTCACCGGCCACCACTCCCTAAACTTATGGTATGCCACCTGGCTCACAAACCTATTCTCCCAAACTTCGGGGCTTCTAGTTCGGGCAATGCCACCCACCTGAGCCTCACCCCCTTTAGCTACCCCCTCATCTCCCTGCACCTCCTCCTCACCTCCTTCTGCACTCTCCCCGGATAATCAAGCTGTGGGGGAGGTGAAGTACTCACCACTACCGGCTCCTGAGCCCTCAGACGACTTAGTTGAAACATGCTCTGGTGATTTGGCGGTGGGTGATGGTGGATGAGAGTCGTATGTCAATCTAAAACTCAAGACGAAATGAGTTGGCACCGAGTCTGAGGAAATGTCTTGGGATGGCACATACTCACTCCCCAAGTGATCACAGGCTTTATCAGCTGCTTTAATTGCTTTTCTCATCTTCTTTATATTTTGACGAGCCTAGGGAGTGAGTTTAACTAATCTTTGCTTCCCTCCTTGGGAGGAATCACCTCTCCCGGGTTTCTTTGATCCTTTACCTCATTGTTTAACCATTGTCTGCAAGCACAAGCATCTAACTTTGTTAGTATAAATAGAAGCAGTGAAACATATATGCAGAATGAATTGCAGAACAGAAGTAGACAGTTGCAGACACAGTTGCAGAACATGGCCTGTGCAGACCGCACAAAATGGCAGTGCGGCCGCATTGAGGCCACGGTAGACCGTACAAGAATGACCGTGGTCCACATAGGTCTAAGGTCCCAAAAACAAGCTTTCTGAATCTCACAACCGTAGCCCGCACAAAGTAGTATTGCGGCCATAGAGGGCCAGTGTGGACTGCACAAAATGTAGTGCGACCGCACAGGACAAAGGTCACCTCTCAGGATTTCATCATCGTGGTCCGCACAAAGTGATAATGCGGCCGCATTGAGGCCACCGCGGACCGCACAAACACGACCGCGGTCTGCAGTGGGTTCCCAAACTTTGCACTGAGTTAGGGTTTGAGAGTTTTGCTATTAAGTTCAATTTCCACCTAATTATGGTCTCTACTCAATTACCCAGTTCATTATACTCATCAAGCATACAAAAATCAACATTTAAGATAACCTAATCTATCAAGTAGCAAAATATGGGAAGAAAAAGAAGCTACAAGCTAATAAAAATGAAATTACAAAATTAAACAAAGAGAAATAAGTGAAATGTTACCAGATGTATGAGATGAATTGCAGCTAATCGATCTAAGCAAGAATTACGGTCAAAATAGAGGATGAACAGTAGTTTAGGGTCTCTGGAGTGAAATTTCCGAAAAGGGTAACAGGAGACCCTTGAGGTCTATTTATAGAGAAGCCCATGGGGCCCAACCTCACCTACCAGCGCGGCCGTACAAAATGGACCGCGGTCCGTGCTGGGTTGTATTACTCAAACCTTTGGAAGCAGGCCTCTGTGGTCCGCACAAAAGGGACCGTGGCCGCGGAGATCCACTACGCACTGCACTAAATGCAATGCGGCCACGGTGGAAAACTTTAGAGAGTCCTCACACTGGCTCACACCAGTGCGGAGCACACAAAGTGTAGTGCGGCCGCACTGGCAACTTCAGAGACTTGTTCATTTTCTTCATAATATTTTGCACTACATCAGCACAATCCCTGCAACATCTCACAACCAATTATCTCAAAAATCAATCCTATAATACCAAGAAAATCAACGAAAACAAAAGGAAAAACACATGGGTTGCCTCCCAAGAAGCGCCTAATTATACGTCACGGCACGATGCGGGTTACCATCATATCATTTGAAATGAACAATGGCAACCACATGGCTATCATCAAACTTCCCAAGATAATGCTTGACATGGTGCCCATTCACCCTAAAGACTTCACCACTTTTGTTCGTCAAATCTAGAGAACCAAATGGGGTCACACACACAACTTTAAATGGTCCATTCCACTTTGATTTCAACTTTCCCGAAAACAACTGTAGACGAGAATTGAACAAGAGGACCAAATCACCAACTTTAAACTCCTTTCCACGAGCATATTTGTCCTGAAGGTGCTTCATCTTGTTCTTATACAAGGACAAAGTAGAGTATGCATGGAACCGAAATTCATCAAGGTTATTGAGTTGTTCAACACGAAGATTAGCCGCAACATCACATTCAAGATTAAGCTTCCTCAAGGCCCACATGGCCTTATGCTCCAACTCTACTAGTAGATGACATGCTTTCCCAAACACCAACCGGTACGGTGAAATACCAATTGGGGTCTTGTAAGCGGTCCGGTAAGCCCATAGAGCATCAACTAACTTTTTAGACCACTCGGTCTTTTTGGCATTGATAGTGTTGGACAAAATACTCTTGATCTCCCTGTTAGACACTTCAACCTGCCCACTTGCTTGAGGATGATAAGGCGTAGAGACTTTGTGGTTGACACCATACTTGGAAAGCAAGGCATCAAAATCTCTATTACAAAAATGCGATCCTCCATCACTAATGATTGACTGAGGTGTACCAAACCTTGTGAAATGCTCTTCTTTAAAAATGCCACCACACTCCTAGCTTCATTGTTGGGCAAGGCCATGGCCTCAACCCATTTGGACACATAATCAACTGCTACAAGAATGTAAGTGTTATCACACAAGCTAACAAAAGGGCCCATAAAATCAATACCCCATACATCAAAGATATCAACTTCAAGAATTGTGTTTAGAGGCATCTCATCTTTCTTGGAAATCCCGCATGCTCGTTGACATTGATCACATCTTTTTACTAGATCATTTGCATCTTTGAACAAGGTTGGCCAATAAAAACCACAACTCAAAACTTGCGTACCCGTTCTCACCCCTCCATGAAGGCCGCCATAGGGTGAGGAATGACAAGCCTCTAGGATGCTAAATTGCTCTCACCCTGGGACACACCTTCAAATCACACCATCCGTGAAAATCTTAAACAAGTATGGCTCATCCCGATAGAAGTCCAGACTATCCCGTTTGAGCTTCTTCCTTTAGTTAGAAGAGAGCTCACACAGGATGTTGTCAGTCACAATGAAATTAGAAATGTCCGCAAAACCATGGCATATCACATATCAACACAAAAAGTAGTTGCTCATCGGGTAATGTGTCATTGATCTCTAGGCCATCACACAACCTTCCTAACTCCTCCAAGCGGGACAAATGATCCACAACTTGGTTCTCACTACCTTTCCGATCCACTATTTCCAAATCAAACTCTTGAAGTAGTAACACCCATCTCATCAATCTTGCCTTGGAGTCTTTCTTTGTCATCAAGTACCTAAGGGTGGCATGATCGGTGTGCATAATGACTTTATCCCCCATAAGGTACGGTCAGAACTTTTCCATTGCAAAAAATATGGCCAACAATTCTTTCTTGGTAACCGTGTAGTTCCTTTGAGCCGCATTCATGGTCTTGCTTGCGTAGTACACCCGGTGAAATATTTTGCTAACCTTTTGACCCAAAATAGCCCCAACCGCAACGTCACTTGCGCCGCACATGAGCTCGAAGGGTAAGCTCCAACATGGTGCAGTAATGATCAGGGTAGTGGTAAACTTATGCTTGAGAAGTTCGAAGACCTCCATGCATTTCTCATCAAACACAAACTTAACATCTTTCTCTAGCAACTTGCAAAAGGATTCACAACCTGCGAAAAATCCTTGATAAACCGCCGGTAGAACCCTGCATGTCCAAGAAAACTCCTCACCATTTTGACAAAATTGGGGGGAGGGAGCCTTGAAATCACCTCGATCTTGGCTTTGTCTACTTCAATCCCATGCTTAGAAACACTATGCCCTCTTCAACCATGAAGTGGCATTTTTCCCAATTAAGAACGAGATTTATGTCTTCACGTTGGGCCAAGACTCTATCCAAATTTCCCAAACACCCTTCAAAGGAATCACCAATCACGCTAAAATTATCCATAAAGACCTCCAAAATGTCTTCTACCATGTCGGTGAAAATAGCCATCATGCATCGTTGGAAGGTCGCTGGAGCATTACACAACCCGAACGACATCCGAGAAAAAGCAAATGTCCCATATGGACAAGTGAATGTGGCTTCTCTTGGTCCTCCGGAGCGATTAAGATTTGATTATACCCCAAGTAGCCATCCAGGAATGGTAAAGGGAAATGATCTTTTCGGGTCACCATGTTCAATTTCCGTAATCCATGCATACCCTCCATCCTGTAACGATCCGAGTGGGAATAAGTTCATTGTTGTCATTTGTCACCAAAGTCATCCCACCCTTCTTCGGCACACATTGCACCGGAGAAGTCCATGAGCTATCGGAGATAGGGTACAAAACCCCTGCATCCAACCATTTTATCACTTCTTTCTTCACCACCTCTTGCACTGCCTCATTCAATTTTCTTTGATGCTCCAGGGAAGGTTTTGCATCATCCTCCAGAATGATTTTGTGCATGCAGAATGCGGGGCTTATTCCTCGAATGTCGGCCAATGCCCACCCAATTGCTTTCTTCCTCATTTTGAGAACCTCCAAAATGGCGTCTACCTGTAAGTTAGTGAGACAAGAAGAAAGAATAACTGGTAAAGAGTGAGACAAGAAGAAAGAATAACTGGTAAAGTAGAATTTGAGCCCAAGAACTCATACCTGAGGTGTGGAGGAAGTGGCTTCAACTCCAACACCGGTGGCCCCTCAATAGATGGCTTTGTTGGATGCGTCTTTCTATTTTCAAGGTCCAAGGATAGCCTTCTAGGCTCATACGTATAGAACCCCATTCCATGCAATGCATTTACGTACTCCACTTGGCTAGAATCCTCATTGACATCAAGATTTAAAAGCACGACCTCAAGGGGATCCTCCATGTTAATCATAGAACTTGTGTCATCCACTATCACAACTGTGACAATGTCGACAAATGAACACACCTCGGTGCTATTGGGTTGCTTCATGGATTTGCAAACATGGAAGACGACCTTCTCATCACCCACTCGGAAAGTGAGCTCACCCGCTTCAACATCAACTAATGCCTTCCCCGTTGCAAGGAAAGGTCTTCCTAGAATAATTGGGACTTCAAAGTGCACTTCACAATCCAAATTGACAAAGTCGGCCGAAAATATAAACTTGTCCACCCGGACAAGCACATAATCAATTATGCCCAAAGGTCGCTTCATTGATCGATCTGCCATTTGAAGTCGCATTGAGGTTGGCCTAGCTTGCCCAATTCCCAAAGTCATGAAGACCGAATAAGGCATCAAATTTATGCTAGCCCCCAAATCACAAAGGGCCTTGGCAAAATCCGCACTTCCAATAGTGCAAGGTATAGTAAATGCTCCAGGCTCTTCAAGTTTTGGGGTAATAGAATGTACAATAGCACTGACTTGATGAGTCATTTTTATTGTTTCACAATCCATTGACCGCTTCTTCATTACCAAATCCTTCATAAACTTTGCATAGCCCGACATTTGTTCAAGGGCTTCCACCAAGGTCACATTGATTGTAAGGCTTTTCATCATATCAATGAACTTTTTGAATTCATTGTCACTCTTTTGCTTAGCTAACCGTTGAGAATAAGGCGGAGGTGGACTAGGCAAAGGTGCCTTGGATTTGGGCACTACCAGCTCGAGTATGTCAATCACGTGTTCCTTAGACGGGTTCACGGCATCTTGAGTTTCCACCTCGGCCTCATTAATGTCAATCCCTACCTCATTGTTCACTTTTTATTCAACCACATCTTCAATAATAAAAGGTACATCATCATCCCACAACTCAAAATTATCATCCACAACTTGCTTTTCTTGCGAGGCATTCACATCACCACCTCTCCCGCTTCTTTTTGTAACCGCTATGAAATGATTGTTCCCTCCCTTCGAGTTCACTACCGTATCACTTGGTATAGCACCCTTGGGGCGAGTATTCAACGATTGAGAGCTTTGGCCTATTTGCAAATTCCGGATAGAGGTATTGTGGGAAGCCAATTGAGTATCAGAATCTTGGTTCTTCTTCATCATTTGTTCGAACATCATTTCTATTCTCCCCATATCATTACCCAAAGAACTAGATCCTTGAGAGTGAAACGGAGGAGGATTGATCGGTTGTTGGTACATCAGGGGCCTTTGAAAACCTTGCCCCCAGTTTCCTTGGTTTCCACTATTGTTCCAATTATTGTTATTACCATTCCAATTTCCTTGGTTTCGTTGATTGTTGTTCCCCCAATTACCGCCTTGGTTCTTGTTGTTCCAATTACCACCTTGGTTGTCATTGTTGTTCCATTTACCACCAACTTGTTGTTGATTGCCCCAGTTTCCTTGGGGTCGCCATTGTTGGTTTGAAGAGTTTCCTCTATTGCCTTGATAGTTGTTGACATATTGTACCTCTTCACTTTGCTCATCATAGTCATGATTTTGAAACCCATCACACTCATCACCAAATTGCTCAAAATTCCCTTGGTTTTGTTGTCTTCTTTGCCTTCTCTTGTTGGTAAGCATACTAACACTTTCCATAGCATTCACTTGGTGAGGGTTTGAACTCGTTAAAACTGTGCCTTAGCCAATTGATTCATAGTAGTCGTCAACTCCGCTATAGCTTGCCCATGGTCGTGTAACTCCTTATGCAAATGAATAAATGTAGGGTCGCCTTGCGGAATATTGGCCCTACATTGCCATGCCGAAGAAGTGTCGGCCATCTCATCAAGAATCTCGCGAGCTTCGTCGTAAGACAACTTCATAAAATTACCCCCGGCCAATTGATTGACTATGCATTAATTTGTAGTATTGATGCCCCGGTAGAAGGTTTGTTGAATCATTGCCTCGGTCATACCGTTGTTTGGGCATTCTTTCACCATTGTTCTAAACCGCTCCCAAATCTCATGCAAAGGTTCCATAGGTTCTTGCTTGAAAGTCAATATCTCATCTCGAAGTGCTGCCATATGCCCGGGTGAGAAGAACGTAGCAATAAATTTATCTGCCAACTCATCTCAAATGATGGAATGATTGGGGAGTCTCTATAGACAATCTAATGCCTTTCCATGAAGTGAGAACGGGAAAAGTCTCAACCTAAGAGCATCTTCAGACACATTCGTTTGGTTGCTCCCCCAACATGTATCTACGAACCCCTTGAGATGCTTGTAGGCATTTTGATCGGAGGCGCTCGTGAAATACCTACATTGCTCGAGCAATGTCAACATCACATTAGTTATTTGAAAATTCCTCGCCCGGATTCAGGGAGGGACAATAGCACTTGCATACCTTTGATTCGGTAATACTCTGGGAGCCACTCTCGGAGGTGGCAAAGGAGGGTCTGGAATTTTATCATTTGGATTAGCATTGGCATTCCGGCCTCTCCGTTGTCCTTGAGGTGCTGGAGGTAGCTCATCTTACTCAAAATCATATACCTCCTCCCCTGCTATCACATTTCCAAGAGGTTCATTACCATTGTTCAATTCTATATTAGTACCTAAGTAGTATCACAAATAGGTAAGTAACAAAGAAGGAAAGAAGAACAATACACAAAACTACTAAATAGATAGTCAAAAATGTTAGATCCTCGGCAACGACGCCAAAAAGTTGATCGCTGCCAACTCCACACTACTACAAAGTAGGAAGAGAAAGCATTTACCCGATATGAGGGACGGGATTGATTTCCTCAGGGAGCTAGAAATGGAGTCGAGTATCTATTTAAGTTGGAATTGCATATTTGTTCCAAATATCACTTCTATTCATTTTTGGTTTTTCTTCTATATATTCTACTATGATCAAACTACAAAATTATAATTGCAACTAAATTAATCTAAGAGTAAATTGCTACAAGTTGTATATAATGGTTTAAAAGGCACTGGGGTAGTGACTTTCACCATGGTGGCAAAATTGACTGATAATTGCTTCTAATGTACGATTGATATGATTGGGAAAATATGCTATAATTGTTGTATGATTTTACCCACTCTCACACCTCTCGATAGAGAGAGTGATTTTGCCCAATTGACTTTCTCAAGACCAATTGGGTAGGAAAATTTGCTTAGGCAACTAGGGTTCAAGCCGAGTAATTACTCTCTCGAGGTTTAACCCTTTAATTGGGACTGCCAATTCTCTTGAGTCCATCCCAATTCCTTATTGGGTCAACTTTGGAGACTTAAGCTGTCTTTATTAAGAAGAGCCCAAGTTAACTTAGTACAAATCAGTGTTTGCAACCACTAATTCATAAATTAAGCCATAAAATTAATCGAAATAGTAAACACCCATAGCCAATCTAGCCCTACATCACAACACCCATCAATTATCCACACTAGGGTTGAGCCACAACCCTATCTAATGGGTTTAGCTACTCATTCGTGAAGAAGAAAATGGAGAAATAGATGAAGAACAAGACATATTAATTAAACACTAAAGAAAATACAGAGAATCTATCGTTAGAGTTAAGCTAAAATGCCCAAAATGGCTACAAAATAGCTTCTCACGAGCGCAACTACTGTTCTAAAATAACTGATACCCTAAAAATGGAAAATGGTTCTATTTAAACTAAGACGGGATAGAGTTTGAGGAGAGGAACGTGGTGCAACCAGAGCACCTGCCTGAGCTGCGACAGAGGAGCCACCAGTAGCTCCAGTTAGGGGACAGGCACCCGATGCGCCTGTTGCCATCCCTGCACTTTATGAGACCCTCGCACAACTTTTGAGCATGTTTGGTACTCTAGCTCAGGCGAGGTAGATTTCACTTGCACCAACCATATCTCAAGCTAGGGGAGGATCTCATACTCTCGCGGTCCATACCCGAGAGCAATGGGTCCAGGTTGATCATGTCCTAGAGGTTATACCAGTATAGCCTATGCAGGGGTGCGTGTCCATACCCGGTCAACATGTGGAGACGAGCAAATAAATGCAAGTAGCACATAATATGCATCAGGATGGTCATTTTAGTTCGGGTCACCTGTCCTAGACGGACCAAACCCTTGTATTGAGTCCCCTAAGTCAAAATGAACGTGATGCAAATAAGTGTCCTACTAGGGATCCGGCATGAGTTTATTGTTCTTCTAGGTTTAAATCCTAGGTTTGTTGGTCTAGACCTGGCTTACCCGAGCGAACAACTCGGGCCGAGGGGGAGGCAGCGTACCGGGGATACAGAAGATCGCCCGGCTTTGCAACTTATCCAAACCTCGTTCTAAATTGGTAAAAAGACTCTAATAGAAGAGAAGCTACACGAAGTGCACCCTTCTCCATGATGTATAAGACTCAGAAAGAGGAAGGGATTCGCGGCAGTTTATATATATTAAAGCGATAAACATTTAGCACGTAAGGCACGGAACATGTATCAAAATCAAATAAAGCCAAATACAACAATTTAACAAAGCTCGAATTCTTGAACCCTAAACCGAAATTCTGGGTTCTTTATCCCCAGCAGAGTCGCCAGAGCTGTCACACCTCCTTTTTCCGAATGGCTATGGCTTTTACTACACCACGAGGAAGGGCTATAATAAAGATAGGAGTTTTTCCACTTTAAGGACAATCGAAACGGGATTCGTTTTATTAAAGATTCAGAGTCGCCACTTGGGAGATTTATGGTGTCCCAAGTCACCGGTTTGAATCCCGAATCGAGGAAGGGTTTGACTCTGTTTAACAGTCACGAACTAGAAATTCGGGTAAGGAATTATGTTAACTCGGGAGAAGGTGCTAGGCATTCTCGAGTTCCGTGGTTCTAGCGCGGTCGCTCAACTGTTATATTTGGCTAAAATTTAATTTTTATATATGTTACCCTACTTGTGCAATTTTAGAATTAATTACCGTTTTTTGTCAATTATTTTATTTAAGAAAGTGAACATCGTTTAATAATATGTTTTCGGATCACGTCACATGAAATGCACCCGGATCCTCGATACATTCTTATTCAACATTTTCGGATTTAGATTTGGGTCGCATGAAATGCACACCCGTATTAGGAAGGTAAGATTAATTAAAGTGCGCCTAAGGCGACTAACGTGTTGTTATCTTTTGGGAAGGCCGTGAAATTCGCTAAACGGCCTATCCCGAATACTAAATATTTTTGAATTAAGTAATTGATGAGGGCCTCGCAATTATGTATTTGTTTTGGCGAGGCTCGTCTCATTTTTATTATTTAAAGGCCAACTTAAAGCAAACTACGATTTTCTATCTCATTTGTCTCTAAAGGGCCTTAATTAATTAATATCATTAGTGCTATTATTTAAAATGATCAAGGAATTTGGGCTCCAGTTCAAGTCCACACTTGAACAAGAGGTGAACCTATTAATTCAAGTATGCTACTTAACTAGAAGTCCCAAAACCTATGTTGTCAAAATTAATCTCTGATTTAATGCTCATTCAGGCCTTCGAACCTTGAACTTGGCCCAAATCCATTATAAGGCCCCACTTAAACATCAAATAAAGCCTAGCTTCCTTTATGAAACACGATTATTCCTTGTAGCCCAATAAACTAACAGTTCAGCATTGGCCTTATCTCAACAGACAAAGATCCATATCGAAATCCTATCAGATAACTAATACTAACAAATCTAAACAAAGTAAAGTGTAACCTTAAGGGATCAATCAAAAACTATAGATAAACTTGCTATATTATTCATCAACATTATATGAACGAATGTAATCTTAAGAACATGGAGTTTAATTACAAATAAAAGGATGTCAAAAGCAGGGCATCTTATACTTAATCAAAACTCAAATTTACTCCAACAAATATAACTTTTATAAAGCCTTCTCACAATTATTTAACACTTATGTCAAAGTTATTATTGTTTCAAGACCATAAAGGGCTAGCATCACATTTAATTCAACCATGAAAATATGCCTCAAAATATTTGACTATTAAATTAGTGGCAAACAGTAACATAAGTCATTAAGCAGACAAATGACCTCTTTCTTTTATTAATATGTACTTGACGATCTGAGGAAATGGAAGAAAGCTTTTCAGTTAATATTTTTGATCCTTCCGATGTTATAGCTTCAAATGCATACTAAGAAAAGTCCTAACCTTAGATTGCAACTTTTCACTACGCAACAAATCAACGAATACAATCTTCGGCTCTAAAATCCAAACGAGCAAACCAAGGAATTGCCAACTAGAACACGGACGACGCCTCAACTTACAAGATCTCGACTTCAGAACTAAATTGAAGAATACTCAATTTTGCCAACTCCAAAATCTCTTGAAGAAGAGGAAACTCAAACGTTTTTTTCCTTTTATAATCAAAAACGGCTCTAGTCCTTTTTTGGTTCAATCTCCTGATTTTCCTCTGCAATGAGACGGAAAACGGGAGTAAAAAAATGGGATCCTCTCTTGCAGCTGATTGGCCTTTTTAGTGTGTATATATAGTAGTGTATAGGGTGTGTGTGAGGAATAGTTTTGGGGGAAAAATATTTTGGGGAAGGTGTTTTGGGGGGAAACTATTTTAGGCTAGGTTTTGGGGGGAAAATATTTTAGGCTTTTCAAATGTTTGGCCAATTTGAATTTAAGACCAAGCCTTTTCACTTC
>MU741648.1:4702-22666 GCA_026770625.1 Nicotiana glauca
ACTGTTAAACAGCGTCATTCTTTTCCTCGATTCGGGATTCAACCGGTGACTTGGGCCACCATAAATCTCCCAAGTGGCGACTCTGAATTAATTAAATAAATCCCGTTTCGATTGTCCTTTAATTGAAAAAACTCCCTTGCGCCCTCGCGGGTAGCGGAAAAAGGAGGTGTGACAGCTGGTATGCTCGTTATGTTATTGCCCCCACCGTAGGTCTAATCGGTGAAAGTAACCTCCGCTTCCCATAGAAGTGGAACTTTGCACGTAAGTATTCAATTTTATCATGCTTATTTGTTTCCTTCCTTACCTGTTTTAACTATCGTGTTTCTTTTCCAGTAACCATGGGTATGGTCACACTCATACCTAATATCTGTGGTTGGGTAGAAAGACTTCTGAAGGTTACCCCAATGGAGGGTAGGACCTGGAAAACCCTTGCCAAACGATACAGTTGGAAACCAAAAACCCATGGTAAGAAATTTTTTCCCCTTTTCTTCTCTTTTGTTGTTTTGGCTTTTTTTAACCTTTCTTTTCTTAGGTTTTTCCACTCAAGGAGTCACTCGTGAAGGTGTCTTAGCACCAAGACATTTTCGTAGGATCGCACCAAGATGTTTCAATTCCTTCAAGATCTGAGAAGAGGAAATCCGTTCTTGAAGATGACTCCGAAAGAGAAAGTGAAGGTTCTCTGGTAACTAGACCACGAGTCAGGAGACGAATCGTCTTTGATGACGAGATTAACACCTCTCCAGACCCGCCTCTTTTTGAACCTGTCATATCTCCTGTGGTTATTCCTGATGATGACATCTTTGCTCCCTCTGATACTGTTGAGTCTATGAACCAACTTTTTATAAGTGGTTTTTGTAATGGTCCTTTAGGTCCGATTTTAGATGAAGTTCCCTTGTCTACTTCTACCGTTCCTGTAATTGTTCCTTTACCTCCCTCATCTGTTACTTCTATTCCCTCTTATGCTATTCCTCCTTCAACAATTACTCCTTTCATAATCCACCATACTGAGGTAGGTTCCTCGAGTAGGAGTTCCAATATGAGGAGTGTTACCATTGAAGTCCCCCGAGATAGCAGCCTCCTGAGAAAATCTGGGCAAGCAGACTTGTGGCTTGCACCTTTGATTGGTCCCATTGAAAAAGAAAAGCTCGAGAGTCACAGTAATATGACTCTTTTGAACGATATCGTCCATGCCAGCTTGAAGGTATTCCTTAATCTATTTTTTTATAGAAGATTGTTTTTTGGAATTTAACCTTATATACTTTTTTTTATTACAACCAGGTCAACCTTATTGGTACCGAGCTCATGAGTCGAGTTCCTCTTTTAGAGAAACTGGCTCGTGATTTAGAGAAAACTACTCATGATGTAGAGAAAATTTCTCGTGAATCCCAAGTAGAGGCCAACAATTGGAAAGGCCGGTACGAAAGTACGCAGATTGACATGGACATCTTGGAAAAGAGAAAGAGCTCTTTAGAGAATCAAGTTCAAAACCTAACCTCTGAGTTGGCGACGGTTAAGACTGCTGCAGACCAATCTATGAGAACTAAGGAGCTTGTTGTAGAGCAATTGTCCCTGGTTGCTGACGAAAACAAAGCTTTAAAGGCTTTATTGGCTCAGAAGGAAGCGTATGCAGAAGGTATACCACAAGAACTCACTCGAGTGTAAGAAGAATTACGAGCCTCGGCAGACAAGGTTTGTGCTTTAGAGAATTCCCACACCTCTTTGCAATCATCTCACAATTCCATTCTCCTTAAGAATGAAGAACCTAAAAATGAAGTCACGGCCTGGAAAAAGGATTATGAACTTCTTGAATAATCTTCCAACATCGAATTAAGTTGGATCTATCTCAAAACCCGCCGTGATACCTTGATGGAAATGAGCCAAGAGGACTTCAATCTTGAATGCGAGTTGGCTAAAGTAAATGAAGCCATCGAGAAAGCGCAACAACCACCGAATTTCTCATCTCCCGAAGCTAATCTTTTCGCAGCTGAAACTCCCTTAGTTCAGGCCCCTCCAATTGAATATTCTACAGTTGAAGTTGCTTTGATTGAAGCTCCCATGGGTGAAGTTCCCGTGTCTGTTGTTCCTGAAGCTTCCGTATCTAATGAGATTATTGCCAGTGTGGCCCTTCCTTTGAGTTCTTCCATGCCTACTATCACTAGCCAAGTTGAAGTTGCATCCGTGGGTGTTGCCAGTATTATGACTGAAGATCAACTTGTAAGGGCAAGTGTAGTTGAGTATGTAAATAACCCCCCTTCAGTTTCGTCACCTTAGAAGTTTTTTTTTTAATTTTAGATTTCCCTTTTTTGCAGGTGCCCTTTTGGAAGTCTATGTTCAAAGTGTTTAACTTCTTGTTATAACTTCTGCCATAAAAACTCTTGACTTAGACATTTCAAGTCATGGAGTTTTGTGTAAGGGGAATTTTGGATATGAACAAATTTTTATACTTGTCTTTTAATATTTTAATAAGTTTATTTCTTCAAACTCATATCTGTTCTATTCTTGCCTCTTATATTTAAAGGACTTAGAGAATAGGTTGCATTTTTACTATCTGAAAATGCTTTTATTGTTCTCATGATTAAATAATGTGAGATTCATAAAAGAGGGCCCTTTTATATATTGACACTTGATGAAGAAGACGTCTCAACTTCATAACGGTGTTTTATAGGATATAAGAAATAGGAACATACATATTTATCTGGAATAACTTGAACAAATCTTTATTTCTGAACTTTGACAAGTTGTAAACCATTCCTTACATGTATTTCAATTACATCTATAACTTTCTTGTAACTATTTCTCTTGTAACAGATTTACAAAAATTAGAACAATAGATGCAGGGTTTTTCCTTATAACCTGTTTTAGTATGAAACTCTTACACTTAATTATTTATGTAGTATAGTGGGTTTCCCTTAGCTCCGAAACATTAGGAAGGGTTTGAGAGTACTATGATAAAGTACTATGACTCCTTAGCTTCCACTCTGCACTTGTCTTCTTTTAGGCTAGGCTTGACTTTCCTGCATCTTCTTTCCCTTTTATATACACGTGACTGTATATTCTATGTAGTCCCCTAAGTGTTTGAGTGTTGAAGTATGAAGCCTCGATAACTTGATAGTTTCCTTCATCCAGCCCCTTTCTTGAAAAGTAAATATGTACGGGACATGGGGGTATGATTATAGATGAATACTGCTTTACCCGTGTATGTTTCTATCAGAATTATTGTAACCCTAGGCCTGAAATTTTAGTGTATTCCATTTTGCCTTACAGGTCGTGACTCATCATTTAGTACGGGTAAGCGTTTTGCCTATCATCTAAAATTGTTAGTCAAAATTTTAATAATTCAAAAATAAAATCTAACATGATGATACCTGACCATGTGTTTTTCCTTATAAGTGATATCTCTTTAAATGAACAACATTACAATGCGAGGGAAGTATTTTGCCGTCCATTGTCACCAACTCATACGCTCCTTTTCCTATAATATCATGTATTCCATAGGGTCCTTCCCAAGTTGGACTTAGCTTACCAGAATTGGCTGCATTGGTAGATTGAAAAACATTTTTAAGCACGAAGTCCCCAATTTTGAAATATCGCAGACGGACTTTCCTGTTGTAATATCATTCAATCATCTGCTTTTTTGCGGCAATTCTTATCAATGCAGCTTCTCTCTTGCCTTCTAATTGATCTAAATTGACCCGCTTCTCTTCATCATTAGACACTTTTGTTTCTTGTGCCACTCTCGTACTTGGCTCACCTATATTAATTGGGATAAGTGCCTCAGCCCCATATACTAAAGAAAAGGGGGTCTCACTTGTGCTTGTTTTTGTGGTTGTACGGTATGCCCATAAGACTCCAGGTAACACTTCAAGCCAGTTACCCTTTGATTCTTCCAATCGTTTCTTCAAATTATTGATGATGATCTTATTTTTAGACTCCGCCTTCCCATTCCCTACTGGATGATAAGGTGTTGATATTATCCTTTTTATTTCCCAACTTTAAAAGAATTTCGTGACTTGAGCTCCGATAAATTGTGGACCATTATCGCATACGATTTCTTTTGGCACACTGAACCGGAAAATGATATTTCGCCAAATGAAATCCTTGACTTCTTTTTCCCGTACCTATTTGAATGCTCCTGCCTCTACCCATTTAGTAAAGTAATCAGTAAGTACGAGTAAAAAATTTACCTATCCTTTAGCTTGAGGCAGGGGTCCAACAATATCCATTCCCCATTTCATGAACGGCCACGGTGCAATAACCAGATGTAACAATTCAACAGGTCGGTGCATGTTGTTACCATACCTTTGACATTTGTCACATTTAGCTATGAAATTTGTTGCTTCTTCTTCCATTTTGGGCCAATAATACCCTGCCCCAATCAAAGTTCTTACCAATGACCTTCATCATGCGTGATTTCCACAATGTCCTTCATGTATTTCCCTCATTACATATTCTGTTTGAGAAGGTCCAAGACATCTTGCTAAAGGGCCACCGAACATCTTTCGATAAAGGTTACCTTATTTTAAACAATATTGAGCTGCCTTCTTATGAAGTGCTTGTGCGTTTGCCTTGTCGTCTGGTACGGTACCGTACTACAAAAAAGCTACGACTTCATTTCTCCAGTCCCAAGTTAGATTATTAAAATTTACCTCATTCTTGTCAGGTTCGAGAACCGTGTGAAATAAGTGAATAACTGAGGCATTGGCATCTTCTATTATATCAGCTGCGTATGCAAGGTTTCCTAGGGCGTCATCTTCGACATTATCATCTCTTGGGATTTGGATAACCTTCCATGATTGGAACTGTTTTATCAGTTCCCTTACCTTTTCCAAATATTGTTGCATCCTTGCCTCTTTGGCTATGTAAGTCCCTAGAATTTGATTAACCATGAGTTGAGAATTGCTTTTGATCACTACCTGACTTATTCCAAGTTCCCGTGACAATTCCAGACCTGCGATCACAACTTCATACTCTGCTTCATTATTAGTTACAGAATGACATTTAATGGCTTGTCTAATGGTTTCTCCCGTAGGTGGTACCAAAACTATTCCTAATCCTGCACCTTTAATATTAGACAATCCATCAGTAAATAAGGTCCAGACCCCTGGGTTTGCTCCATTAAGTACCTGAACTTCTTTTTCCCCTTCTAACTGCATCCCTTGACAAAAATCAACAATGAAATCTGCTAGTACTTGGGATTTTATTGTTGTTCTAGGTAGGTAAGTAATTTCATATTCACTTAATTCTATAGCCCACTTAGCTAACCTCCCTGACAATTCATGCTTCTGCAATATATTACGTAATGGGAATGCAGTTACAACAGCAATTGGGTGACATTGAAAATATGGTCTCAATTTTCTAAAAGCCACGATTAGAGCTAATGCTAATTTCTCTAACTGCTGATATTGTGACTCAACATCTAACAAAGATTTACTAACGTAATAAATGGGAGATTGTTTACCTTGTTCTTCTCGTACCAAAACTGCACTTACCGCAACTTCTGAAACTGCAAGGTAGATAAAAAGTCTTTCCCTAATTTTAGGTTTGGCTAATAGTGGTGGATTTGCCAAATATGTCTTCAAGTTCCTAAGTGCTTGTTGACATTCTTCATTCCATTCAAAATGATCTTGCTTTTTGAGGGTTGAGAAAAATTTGAAACATTTTTCTGATGACTTTGAGATAAATCTCCCCAAATCTGCAATCCTTCCTGTGAGTCTTTGAACTTCCTTTTTATTTGAAAGTACATCCGGAATCTCTGCAATAGATTTAATTTGAACTGGGTTTACTTCAATACCACGGATAGCAAAAAGAAAACCCAAAAACTTTCCTGATGCTACACCATATGCACATTTTTCCGGATTCAATTTCATATTATACGTGCATAAAATTTCAAATATTATAGATAAATATGGAATATGATCCTTTGAATGCAAAGTTTTAACTAACATGTCGTCTATGTATACCTCCATGGTTTTACCTAAATGTTCTTGAAACATTCTAGTGACCAATCTCTGATACGTTGCACCTGCATTTTTAAGACCGAAGGGCATTACCTAATAACAGTAAGTTCCCCTATCTATTATAAAAGAAGTTTTTTCTTCATCTTCTGGATCTATTTTGATTTGATTATAAACCGAGTGCGCATCTAAAAAAGTCAGCAGGTCATGCCCTGCGGTTGCATCAATTAATTGGTCTATATGTGGCAAAGGAAAAGAATCTTTTGGACAGGCTTTATTAATGTCTGTATAATCTACACAAACACGCCACTTATCATTTTTCTTGGGAACCACAACTGTATTAGCTAACCAGTTGGGGTATTTTACCTCACGTATTGACCCTATTTTGAGTAGCTTCTGAACTTCCTCTTGAATTGCCTTATTCTTGAAGGCTCCTTGTTTCCGCTTCTTTTGCTTGACCGGAGGATATGTTGAGTCTTCATTTAATTTATAAGTCATAACCTTCGGTGGTATCCTTGTTATGTCAGAGTGGAACCAAGCAAAACAATCTAAGTTAGCTTTTAAAAATTCAATTAACTCATGTTTTACCTCTGGTCTGAGATTGGCCCCTATATACACCTTCCTTTCGGGTTGGTGTGTAAATAACACCACAACTTCGAGTTCCTCTATTGTGGTATTGATTTTCTCATTTTTCTCAAGTTCTTGAATAGTATCCGGTCTTGAATCCACATCTATTTTTCCTTCCTCAGTTAAGGTTGAAACATCCACCTTAACTGAATCATGTAGTTGCTATTTGGCTTCATATTGAACAATTAAATCTACAATGGAGTTTATGCTTCTAGAAGTTTACTAATCGCCCCTAATTTGGCAAATTCCCCATGGTGAGGGAAATTTGATAACTTGATGCAATGTAGACGGAACAACATCCATATCATGGATCCATGGCCTCCCAAGGATTATGTTGTAAGCCATTTCCATATCTACGCCTTCTGCAAAGGTGGTGAGATTGCTTCACCCTTGGTTATAATATTAGAGTTATTGAACCCAGATAAAGTATGTGCCTTTGGGACCAACTTGTCCTCAGCTTGCATTTCACGTAACACTCATACCAAAATAATATTTACCAAACTTCCTGGATCAATCAGAACATGTTTAACGTTAGTATCATATACGAGTAATGATATTACCAGTGCGTCATTATGTAAGGTTATGAGGCCTTCTGAATCTGTGTCGTTGAATGTGATATTATCCTTCTCTAGTACGTGTCATAGATGCTTTCCATGTGTGATCGACATTTTGGATATTTTATTTGCTGCAGTATACGAGACACCATTGATATCTTCTCCTCCACTTATAACATTGACTGTACGTTTAGGAGAGGGAAGCTTCGGGGGCTCCTGACTATTTTTCATATACGCTTGTTTGCCTTTTTCACTGAATAACTCAGTGAGGTATCCTTGCTTTAACAAATGGTCCACCTCACTTTGTAAAAATCGGCAATCTGCGGTTCTATGTCCGTGGTCATTATGGAATTCACACTAGTGATCATGGTTTCTTCTACTCGGGTTCGATCTCATCTCCTTTGGCCACCGTACCTTATCTCCCATGTATCTTAAAACTACTACGATTTCGGAAGTAGTTATGTTAAAATTGTAACCACCAAACCTTGCCTTCAATCCCCCATTATCATCTCGTTGTCCGCGTGTTCCTCGTTCATTGTTAAATATTGATGAAGAATCTGATTCCCTATGTCTGGGTTATGATCATACCTCTCCTATTTTGACCTCGAGTCTTTTCCCGCTGGTCCCATATAAGGATCGTACCTATTTTTACCGGACCTCCTTTCATTATCTACACGCCTTGAACTTGTTTTCTCATTTGTTTTTGGCCGCGACATAATATCTTCCTCGATCCTCATATTTGTGCTATACCTGTTGTAGACATCGTTCCACGTTGCTACTGGGAATTCCCGGAGACTTTCTTTCAGTCTCCTCGTGGATTTTGAACTTTTCTCATTCAAATTACTAACAAAAGCTATGGCTGCCCAGTTGTCAGGTATCGTGGCAGCAACATTCTTTCTCGTTGAAATCTATCTACAAATTCTCTTAATAACTCGGAATTCCCTTGCTTAATTTTGAAGATGTCCTCCATCATTTTCTCAACTTTTTGAGCTCCCGAGTGTGCTTTAATAAACAAATCTGCAAGCTCAGCAAAAGAATTTATTGAATTTTCAGGTAAAAGAGAATACCAGGTTAAAGATCCTTTGGTGAGTGTTTCGTTAAATTTTTTGACCAGGACCGATTCAATTTCTTGCTTGGTCAAATCATTCCCTTTAACTCCAGTGGTGAAGGCTGTAACATGATCTCGTGGGTCTGATGTTCCATCGTACTTAGGAATATCAGGCATTTTGAATTTCTTCGGGATTGGGAGGGGAGTTGCACTTGGCTTCTATGGCTGTTGTGAGTATTTGTCTATTTCCACCCCTTTAAACATGGGCGGTACCCTAGGTATTTGTTCTATGCGTTCTGTTTGTTCCTTGAGCTGTCTATGCAAGGTTAGTACAAGATTTTGTAAATTAGAATTAGCTTGGTTACCTGGGTCTCCTTCTTGCATTTCACTAGGAGTTCCACCACTGCCTGAATTAACCAATCCAGAATGGGGGTTCTCTAAAGTGTTATTGTTTGGAGTTGGTGTGGACGGAGCAGCAGGTAACTGGTTAACAAAGGCTTGAAGAGCTTCGCTCACTTTAGATGCAATTATTTTCTGTAATGTCTCATTCATATCTTCGACATTGTTAAATTGATCTTGTTCATTTGCCTGAGATCCATCGGGAGTGCCTTCACGAGATCGCCGTGGAGAGTTTCGTGGAGAGCCTTGGGGTGAATCTTGAGGAGAATCTCATTGAATTTGTTGGTTTGTCTGAATTTCTAGAAGTCCTGTGTTGTTGTTGTTGTTGTTGTTTGACATGATTAATTTGAACAAGGAAATCAAATAGAAGTAATGTTGATTATCAGATTCCTGGTAACGGAACCAATTTGTTTAACCAAAAAATAAATTTTCAATCAAATCTAGAATATAGAAGAATCGGGTTACTGATAATTGAAAAATAAATAAAAAAAAAGAATTTTCAAATGCTCAAATATGGAAGCCTGTAAATCAGAGATATATTCCAGTAGTATCTTGTGTTTTCCTTGATTACATGTTTCTCCTTTTATAGGTCTTTTGGAGAATCTTTTAAAATTTACGTTACGTCCAAGCTATAATAAGGTCATTATGAATATTTAATGGCATTAAATGCTACGTTATTCAATCATTATATTGAATGCAAATATTCCTTAACGGCTCCAGTAATTATTTCTTCTGTAATGATGTGTGTCTTCATTCTCTTATGCGTCCTAGTTCATTGTCTTTTCGTATCTTCTTCATAATTATGCTTTAAATAGGTACGGGTATTCCAAGACTTTTAACTCGTACCTTCCCTTTGCTCTCGTATCTCTTTTTTCACCCCCATTGTCTCGTACTTCTTTTCATCCACATCAGCTTAGACTTTTTGATCCAGTCATAGCCTATAAGTAACCCCACGTGTCATACCACATCATTATTCATTCATATATTTAATTTTTCCCAATACAAACATCCCATAGACTAGATATGAATTTCCTAGCATTTTTTCAAAAATACCAAAATTCGACATCGGGACCACATGGTCCAAACACGAGGCTCGGATCAAAACCCAATCACCCATAACCCCACGAGTTCAAATATGCATTTTTTTTTAAGATTCGACCCCAAATTGAGGTTGAATCACCCAAAATTCTCAAAACCCTAACTCTACCCAAAACCCCTAATTTCTACTTTGATTTCATATTTTTAGGCTTAGAAATTGGTGATTAGTTGAAGAAGTTAAGAGAAGACGAGGTTAGGAACACTTACCTATGAAGTTATGGAGGAAAAGCTCTTCAAAATTCGTCTATGGGGTGTGAGGAAGAAGGGTTCCTGTGGAAAATGGAGTGAGTCCCGTAACTATTCTGTTTTTAGACTTTAAAAATCACTTGGCAAAAATGCTCTTCGCGTTCACGGGAAAGGGGCCGTGTTCGCGAAGGGTTAATTCAACAGACCATCGTGTTCGCGATGAGGAGGCTGCAAACGCGAAGAGAAAGACTGGGAGTCCAGGGAAATGCTCTACGCGAATGCGTGGAGTGGCTCGTGAACGCGGTGAGGGAGGAACTGAAACTACACGAATGCGGGAATCAGTCCGCGAGCGCGAAGAAGGAAAATACTGGGGCCCTGAATTTGGCTAATGCGTTCGCGAGGTTCAAGATGTGAATGCGAAGGGGGAAGACACAGAGCTACACGAACGCGAGGGTACCAATGCGAACGCGATGAAAAAAATCCCTGTGTAAAAATTGCAGAAAATCTGATATCATCCTAAGTCCAAAACCACCCTGAACACCTCCGAAAACACTCCCGAGCCCTCGGGGCTCCTAACCAATCACACAAACTAACTCAAAAACATCCTACGAACTTACTCAAGCGATCAAAACGCCAAAATAACATCAAAATCATTGAATCAAACCCCAAAATCATCATTTTTTCATTCTAACTCCATAAACTTCAAATTTTAGATATTTAGGTCCGAAATACGTCAAATGAAGTCCGATTTAGATCAAACATTACAGAAAGTGCTTAAATCATATATAAGACTTGTACCAAGCATCAGAACCAAAATACGAGCCCTATACCACAGTCTTTTAATCAATTTTGATTTCCTTTTTCCTTAATAATTTCAGAAAAATAATTTCACAAAAAAAATTCTCGGGCTCTAGACCTCGGAATTCGACTCCGGGCACATGCCCGAGTCCCATATTTTTCTACGGACCCTCCGAGACCGTCAAATCACGATTCCGGGTTCGTTTACCAAAAATGTTGATCGAAGTCAACTTTAATCATTTTAAAGCCATATTTTCAAATTTTTCACAGAATTTAACATATAATCTTTCCGGCTACCCACCCGGACTGTGCATGCAAATCGAGGAAACTAAAGGTGAGGTTTTCAAAGCCTCAGAAGCACGAAAACAGAGAGAAATATGGTGATGACCCTTTGGGTCGTCACAGTCGCAGCCTTTGAACTTATTTATGGTGATTAGGATAAGTCTTTTTCAAATTTGCCCTGGCACATGGCCGTACTGCAACACTTTAACCCAAGGACTGTTGTTGAATGGAGGCGTGAGCGAAGTTTGAACAGACCGGAATATATTTTCAACTATGTGTTTTGGTCATTTAAACTAGCAATTGATGGTTTTGTGCATTGTCGTCCTATAATTTTCGTAGACGGTAATCATGTCTATGGAATGTATGATATTAAGCTTTTGATTGTAGTTGCAGTAGATGCCAATGAACAAACATTTCCACTAGCTTTTGCCATTTTTTCCAACGAAAGTGAAGATATGTGGACGCATTTTTTGAACCACTTGAAGCAGCACGTTGTCAAACAACGTTCATGTATTTGTCTAATATCTGATCGGCATGGTGGTATTTTAAGTTATGTACGTCTCTTTCCTGAATGGAATGAACCATATGCATACCACCGTTACTTTGTGAGGCACCTGAAGGCCAATTTCAAGAAGAAATTTCCTGACAAGTCCTTGCATAACTTAATATGGATGGCTGCAACTGAGCACCAGCAGTCCAAATTCACGAGGTGCATGGAAGTGATCCGACGGATAGATCTACGAGCCTATACTTGGTTGATGCAACATGAGCTTCACATGTGGACATTTCATGCTGATGGCGGCAGACGACGGGGAGCCCTCACTACAAACATGTCGGAGTCATTCAACGGCTTGTTGAAGCCTGCCCATGGACTTCCCGTCACTGCCATGGTCTGCACGACATTGAAACAGAGTGCGGAGAGATATGTTGAAAGGCATACAACTGCATTGGCATTGATAGACATGGGTGTTGAATTTATGCCAATACCCGTGAGAAGATTTGAAAGGTCCAGGAGGTGAGCACAGTAGCATTCATTTATTCAGGACGATCATGAACGAGGTATTTCTGAAGTTAAGACCGCTATCTACGGACACCGTGGGAATAATCTATAGACAGTGAATGAAAATAGAAGGTTATGTTCATGTGGGAAATGGACCATCTATCACATGTCGTGCGCACATGCGTTGAAGTGCTTTCAACAAGTTGGATATGGGGCAACAAACTATATTGATAGGCAATATAATATTGCTGCATATGTAGACACGTATAGTGGGAAGTTGCATCCATTAGGTGCTGAGCATTATTGGCTGACGGAACCTTTTAAGTTGGTATGTAACAAGGACTATTTGCGCAAGCTGAAAGTGCAAAAGAGAACGCGTATACGGAACCAAATGGATGTTCGTGAGTCCGTTTATGAACGTAAATATGGCATATGCTCGCAAACAGGACACGAGTCATAAATGTCCTTTAGGTGGTGTGCATGGCGGTGGTAATCCTGGTGCAAGTTCGTCCAATGTACCCAACTATCAAGGATACCCCTAGTCTTTTATTTTGGTATAATTTTTTGTAATACATGTCTGTAGTTGTGTTTGTTTCAATACATATGAAATAAAATAAATTTCCACAATCTTGTTACATCTTATTTTTTAAATGTTATATTTTGATATGGTTGTTCAAATATTGAACTTTTTTATGTTAGTAAACATGACCAAGAATGTGGTATAAAAAAATTTCGTATTAAAAAATAAATTAAATATGTAAAGCGTGGTATAATAATATATTTTATTAATTGTCTTGTCGTTCTCAAAAAGTTGTAAAGCGTAGCTCAAAAGCTTGAATGAATGAAGAAAAAGCTTTTTTTTTTGTAGAAAAATTAAATATGTAATTCGCAGTATAATATTACGTTTTGTTGAGTTGTCATGTCGTTCTGAAAAAGCTAAAAACCATGTGAAAACCCTGTTCTTGTATTAGAATAATTTAATATGTAAATCGCAATATAATACTATATTTTCTTGAGTTGTCATGTCGTTCTAAAAAAGCTGAAAACCATGTAAAAACCCTATTTTTTTATCAGAATAATTTAATATGTAAACTGCAGTATAATACTATGTTTTGTTGAGTTGTCATGTCATTCTGAAAAAGCTGAAAACCATGTGAAAACCCTTTTTTTTATTAAAATAATTTAATATGTAAATCACAGTATGATAGTACATTTTGTTGAGTTGCCATATCGTTCTGAAAAAGCTGGAAACCATGTGAATATCCTATTTTTTTATCAGAATAATTTAATATGTAAATTGCAGTACAATACTACGCTTTTGTGTGAAATGTTGACTATAAATAACGGTCGCATGCTACTTATATTCTTCGCTTAACAATAACCAAAGTTTCTCTATAAGAAATGTCTGAACAAAATGTTTATGTCCCAAGGTGCTACTGCGGAGAAAAATGCAGTTTATACAAATGATGGCCAGATGGTGGACGCTGCTATTGGACATGTACGAACAAGCTTGACGAGCTACCCAGCAAGCCTACATGTGAATTTGAGTTTTGGATGGATGAACCATGTAACCAGGAGTACTACAAAGAAAGAATTTATGACCTTCATTGTACCTATACAAGCCAAGCGGTACGTGAGTGTGAGCACGTGATTTTTGCTCTCACGACAATTACTCCCAAAAATATAAAAAAAAATTATTTTTGTAGCGCATTTGATTTTTGTGGATTATGTGTTATATTTTGTAGGTGTGTGTTTATTTTTGCACAAATTGACAATACAAAAAATACGTGTTGCGTGCACTTAGGAAGTAATTAGCCATAAAGTGGTTAGAATAAATTACAAAAATATGCATTAGTGTCCGTTGTCATTTGAGTAATTTAAAATGTGTAACTTGCATTTAATTATTTATGTGCTAATTAATAGGTGTGTATTTTCATCTCTTTTAATTTGGTAAAAGTATGTTTAAATTAGTATTGGCTAAATAAGAAAAATGGGAAAGTGACTGAAAATGCAAAGGACCCAGGCCCAAAAATGACATTCGGCCCAGGCCACAGAAAGCCGGCCTCAGAGACGTCGAAACGACGTCATTTCCAGGCCCTCAATCAGGGTCGTTGATCGAACAAAATCCGACGGTCCAGTTCAAACCATTCACTAAATTAAACGACGCCGTTTAATGGCACTCAATCTGAGCCGTTCATCTCATTTAATCCAACGGTCTCAGGCTCCCCTTCGCGACCCGTTTCGTATCGACCCGTCTATCCCTGAGACCGACCCAGTCTCACTTAAATGGGACGACGTCGTTCGTCCTAAGGAAAGAGATCCTGGCCATCAATTTTACTCGATCCAACGGCCAGGATCCCGTCTCCCATTTCCTATGTAAAGCTACCCCAACACCCCATGCCCCACGAACCAAACCCCCCCTTCTTTCTGTCTCTCATCTCTTCGTCTCTCTTAGCGACGAACCAGCAAACCCTAGCCGCCCCTTTTTCCCCTTGCCGTAAACCCGGCGACAACGACGCCCCCGAATATCAAATTAGGCTGCATCTTCTCGAATATCAAATTAAAGATTCGAGCAAAAAACTAAACCACCCCAAACGAGCCCAAAATCTTACTAGGTGTTACCCTGACCTTCCTCATAGCCAAACCAAGCTTGGTTTGGTTCGAATCTAACCAGGAAACCACGAACCCTAAATCAACAGTATGAACGCTAGAAGTCTAAGAGTGGGGATGCCAGTAGATTCGATAGGCGCTTGGGGTCTGATGGACCTTTTTTTGGGTGTTCTCAGTTGAGAACACCCTAGTTAAGGTCCGTTGGACTTCAACAAGTTTTGAAGTTCCAGTCAAGTTCGAGTCATTTGGGATTTTGAGGAAATTTTCCTTTTTCTTTGTTTCTTTCTGGTGCTATCTGCTATCTGCTTGTCTTAGTTTTAATTTTTAGTTAGTTCTTCACCCTGATTCTGACTTTTCTTTAGTTTTAATTCCGACTATTCTGTTCACCTCCATCAAGACCTTTTATTTGGTCAATTTTTCTGCTAGTCACAAACAAGTAGGATATGAACTACGCAGTCGATTTGATAATATCGTCAAATTAATTAATGTCAAAAATCACCTGTTTGCCCAAAGCATGACTTACTGTGTTTGATTCTGTATAACTGCTTCATTTGTTACTAGTATGTATATATAGTCGACTAAATAATTGTCGTCAATAAAATTAGTTCGAAAACTAAAGAGGCTGATGATGGGCATTTTTGGTTCACCCCTGTTTATAATCACCTACCATGCCTCTGTATTTAGTTCATACTGAGCCAGAAGATGCTCAGTTATGATAGGTTCAAGGGGTTTGAGTTGATCAGGATTGGCTCCCAATGTGATCAACTTATCCCCTTTAAGCTGTTACTCCATGTAAATTAGACCCTACTGCCTTGAATCATTGTTTGAATTCTAGGATTGGTTTATAGCTGCATAAAAATGGCTGATTATCAATCAGTGTTAATGAAATTTTAAGAAGGGTTTTATACTATTTAAAGAAGCTTAGGCATGGGGAGTATTAATCAGGGGTTTAAGGGCAGTCTGGGGACTTATAGGGTCTGTTTTAGTTAGTTCAAGAAGTCTGTCCAGTTGGCCATTAAAATATCCCTAAGTTTAAAAAGCAGTGTTGTTCCCATGACAGCATGGGAATAAAATTAAATACTATAAGGCACCCATGCTTCTTGAATAAAGCAGTAAGGGGACAAGGGTGGGGAACATAGTTTGCACCAAGAAAAGGTAATGAGGCATGGGAATCTAAGGGTATGGGCAGAATGTTTGAAAGCTTCAAGACAGACCTTAGAGGTCTGTTCCTTGGCTTATAAATAGGAAGTTTTTCCAACTAGAAAAGGGGCTTTTGGGGGGGTCCAATTTTAAAAGGTCAGTTGGTCGGTTTTGGAGGGAGTAAAAGAATAATCTCTTAGATAGTCATTATTTTCTCCCTTCATATAGTCTAGGGTCACACATTCAGGGGTTGGTTTTCAAAGCTAGACTTCAGAAAAATCTAGGCCGGGTTTTTTAGAGTGAAACAGAGAGAAATAGGCTGGATTTCGACACTTCGAATTTAGTCTCCGATAGCACAAAAGAAAACAGAAACCAGAATGTTGTCTAGGGTAGTTTTGAGTGTGATCTAGGTCTCTTGGGGTATTGTTTTGGATTCATGTCTGCTTTTCAAGCCTCCACTGAATTTTTGTTTGATTTCTCCGGTTGCTACTGGATTTTCTGGGTGTTATTTGCTGCTGGATTTTTGGTTCGATTTAAAATCTCTCCCGAGGTTGTCTATTTTGAGACTCCCTATTATGTTAGTGTCAAGACCCTAAATAAGAAAGAGGTTTGACAAGTTACTAAGCCGGGTGGCCTTTCGGTGCCTGGTACGTTGCCCCTTCCTCGACTCGAGTTGTCCGCTCGAGTGCACAGTCTAGAACATTTACCTAGGTTTTGCTTAGTATAACAAAACTTCATGCCGGATCCCTAGTAGGAACGCTTATTTGCGTCATGTTGCATTCGACTTAGGGGACTCGACACAGGGGTCGGGTCCGTCTAGGACAGGCAACCTGAAACAAAAAGACCATCGTGCTGCATCCTGTTTGTCTTATGCATCTATTTGCTTCAAACTTTCATGTCGACCGGCTTCTAAACACTGGGAAAAAAACGAAAAAGGGATAAAATGAAAATAGACAATATCCAAGCAATGTCAAAAGCTCTGCTTGATTTTCAAAAGTCATTTTTATTGTCACTAGGAAAAGAAAAATGACAAGTTTTATTTTTATTAGCCAATAGAAAATAAATGTAGTGCGTTTTTAAAATAAAAGTTTATTCACAAAATAGGAAATAGTCAGGTGGTTTGCCAATAAAAAAGAGGAAAAATGTTCTGTCTGTAAAAATAGTTTTTGACCGAACTACGCCGGTTTGATTCTCACAGGGCGTGAGGTACGTAGGCAACCCTCATCGAGCCCAATCTCCCCTTTTGAAAATAGTCAAAAAATGTCAAATTTTCATAAATAAGTTTGGTGGCGCCGTTTTATCATAAAATAGCCGAATGTTCCCGAAAGGGACGCCGGAAGGCTGACTTTGCATAAACGGCCACCTTTGGTCATTTTAAGGGTTTTTTTCCGTTAGCAAACGCGGCCTTAAAAACTCCTTCCCGGGAGTGCTAAAAGGCCGCGATTGGAAAGTTGGATCTCTTTTTATTTAGTTTGAAAATAATCAAATCATTGTCAGTCAAAATAATATCATTTTTATAACATTAATAAATGTGCAGGATGAGCACGATATAAAACGTACCGTTTTCAATAATGTCCAAGATCCCTGTTGAGTTGCAATTATGGTGGAATGACCTAGGTGAAGAGGGTCGCAAGGAAGTGAAAGAGTATCTGAAAGGTCTTACAGGTTTGTTAGATATACAACTTCGGGGAGACATCATCAGAGCGCTGGTCCCCTTTTGGGTTCCAGCGCATAATGTATTCCATTTCTCGGACTTCGAGCTTACCCCGACACTGGAAGAAATAGTCGGGTACATCGGTAACGGGAAATCCCCATTAAGATTCAAATACTTGGTTGCTCCCAGGGCAGTCCCTGTACACCGTTTCCTAGATTCATTGAAGATACCTCGGACGGTCCATGACTCTGATCTTGCAAAAGGTTTCTGCAGCTTACACTTCCTGTACGAGAGATATGGCCACCTAGGCGGGTTCAACAAAGCAGATATCCGGCTGTGTAGTAGGGGTAATCGTCAAAAATGGGACGAACACAGGCGGGTGGCCTTCATGACAGCATTTCTGGGTGTTGTAGTATTTCCAATAAAAGATGGGATATTGATATAAGAGTAGCAGGAGTGGTCAGTACCTTGCTCACCCAGGATAAGAGCACTCTAGCGCCTATGATCGTGGCAGACATTTTTCGGGCTCTCACTGTTTGCAGGGCCGGGGGAAAATTTTTTGAGGGGTGTAATTTGCTGCTACAAATGTGGATGACTGAACATCTATGTCACCA
>MU741648.1:40474-56273 GCA_026770625.1 Nicotiana glauca
GATATAATTGTTGTTGGTTTGTTTCGTTTGTTTGTATTTGGCATTTGTTGGAGAATGAAATGACAGAGGCAGTTCCTTCTAACACCCAAAAATTTTAACCTTTGTTCCCCCTTTGAGCCTTAATTATTCTTTCATATGCCCTCTTTTGGAATCATTAATGAAGATATATAATAAAACAGAAAGGAAACAAAGAAAAGTCACAAAATGAGTGAACTACGTTCGACCTGATTCCTCAAAGAGGATACGTAGGCGCCTCACGACTCGATCATAAGGTAACAAAAGTCAAAGATTCCCCAGGCAATAAAACTGGGGCATAAGTTATGTTTCGTTTGAAAAAAAAAACATGATTCCAAAAAGTTGTAATGAGCTACCCGTTGAGGTTGCATCCTCTTTTCTAGCCTCGCACACAAAAACCATATTAATATCCAAAAAAGACCTCTCGATCAGTATCTAAGAAATGCCGAGTCATGCAAAGGAAAGCTGAGAATAATGCCCTGCGCCCCGACTGAATAAGGATCATAAGCTGAAGGAATTGATAGCCAAGGAAACCCCAGTAGAGGAAGTTTTGTTGTTGACACCCCAGTCCCCGGCAGAGAAAGAAACAAAATGAGAGAGTCTTAATGGTGAAAACCTTTATAGGCACCTTAAGGCGAAGGAAGATGAGAGAAATAAAACGAGAGAGTCTTACGGTGAAAACCTTCACAAGCACCTTAAGGCGACGGGAGTTTGAGAGAAACGAGAGAATCTCATTGGTGAAAACCCCTTGAAGGGCACTGTGCGATGAGAAGGGAGATGAGTGTAAAGTGTCCGCATTTGGCAAAGGTTGGAACATCTGTCTGCGTCTAGCTAAGACAAGGCCATCAGAAAACTGATTGATACAAATAGACTAGGTTGATTAATCTCAAATGCACGACAATGACCATTGGATCGTTTATACCACTCAGATAAGCTTTCCCCGTTCATTGTTTCAGAAAAGTTTTCCTTTTATCTTTCGCAGTCCGCAGTTTTCCATTTTTCTTTCTTTAAAGGCTCTATTCAATTTATTTTGAGAAAAGATTTTCCAAAGCTTACTACCAAGACGCCAAAGCGGTGTAAAGTGAAGATGAGTAGACACAGAACAAGGCAATAAATCGAAAGTGAAGGCAAAGAAATTACGGAGTAGGGCAGAGAACAAAAGCAAAAAAAATCATCATCGAGAAAACAACTTCTCAAATAACCACTCCCCCAGCAAGATTGGGTAACACAAAGCGACTGAAAGGCAGGAGGAAAACCACCCCCAGCAAGAGTGGGATGACCACCCACCGCATTTTAGAACTAACAAATTTTTGTTTGATTCGAAGCAGGGAAAAGAGGATTGATGGGCGAAGGAAAGACACACCACGAAGAAGATTACCAAACTGAGGCAGAAAATTTTCTCTCATTAAGAAAATTTTCTTGAATCAACTGCCCACTTAAGGAAGATGGAAGGGAAACACAAGGTCACGAAGGAAATGGAATTCCCGGCAGTCCAAGAAAGTGGTCTTTGAACAAGTGTTATCCCCAGCAGTTTTGAAAGAAAGAGAAAAACAAGCTTTGATGAAGGAAGTGGTATCCCCAGCGGATAGAATAAAGGGATGAAACTTGTGTTCAGAAAAAACAACAGGCCAGTGTTATCCCCAACAATGTTCGGAAGAATAAAACACTAATTTTGAAAGGATGAAAATTCCCCGGCAGTACCGTATCCAACAGTTTTCAAAGGAGCAGAGCGCAAGTCTTGAAGGAAATTCGAAAAAAGGGGGAAAGAAGGAAAGGGATTCCCCGACAGTGTAATCCCCAGCTGATGACATTTCGATTCCCATCGGTCTGGAGAGAAACTGAAAATTTTAAAGGAAGTAGAAAAGGAGGGAATGAAGGAGATTTCCCCAGCAGTATTATCCCCAGTAGAAAAGGGGAAACAACCCGAATTTTGAGGAAGGAAGTTCCGAGGCAAGGTAATTCAGAAGGGAAGATGGTCTGGAAGGCAATGCAGGAGGAGGAAAGAAATGGGTCAGGAAAGAAAGGAAGACGACGGCAATAGAGGGTAGTTCTTCAAATCATGGTTGAAGTCAGGTGCCCGCCTGAAGAATGGAATGGCGTTTCATTTTCTGAAGTTGTTATTGAAGTCAGGTGCCCGCCTGGAGAATGGAAAGGTGTTATTTTTTAAGTGGAAGTTCGGTGAAGTCAGGTGACCGCCTGAAGAATGGAATGGCGATTTGTTTTCAGAGTTTGTTGATGAAGTCAGGTGCCCTCCTGAAGAACGGAAAGGCGTTAAGTGGAAGTTAAAACATGGTAGAAGTCAGGTGCCCGCCTGAAGAATGGAATGGCGATTTGTTTTCAAAGTTTGTTGATGAAGTCAGGGGCCCGCCTGAAGAATGGAAAGGCGCTAAGTGGAAGTTCGTTGAAGTCAGGTTCCCGCCTGAAGAATGGAATGGCGATTTGTTTTAGAGTTGTTGAAGTCAGGTGCCCGCCTGAAGAATGGAATGGCGACTTGTTTTCAGAATTCGTTGGTGAAGTCAGGTGCCCGCCTGAAGAACGGAAAGGCATTAAGTTAAGTTAAATCATTGTGGAAGTCAGGTGCCCGCCTGAAGAATGGAATGGCGATTTGTTTTAGAGTTTGTTGGTAAAGTCAGGTGCCCGCCTGAAGAATTGAGTGGCGTTTTATTTGCTGAATTTGTTGTTGAAGTCAGGTGCCCGCCTGAAGAATGGAATGGCGATTTGTTTCAGAATTTGTTGATTGAAGTCAGGTGCCCGCCTGAAGAATGGAATGGCGTTTAGTTTTTGAAATTGTTAAGGATAGTAACCCGCCGGAAAGCGACAGAGTATAACAGAAATCCCCAGCAGAAATCCAAGTCCAAGGAATCTGTAGGAAGGCAATAAGGGTCAGAAAGAGGCAAATGCAGACTTCGAAGGAAAATGATTCGAAGATCACAAGGGAGGAATCAACGGTTAGAGTTCGGCAATCAAGATAGGCCGAAGGGTCAACATCATAAGAGAAGAAGAAGCGGAGGAAACACCAGAGCAAGCAAGAAGTCAAAGAACACGGGAAAGTCTAAGGGAAGATGTAGACGAGAGTTTGCAATTGGTATACTGTAATCTAGTCTAGCTTTTGTTTCATTTAGCACGATGTAATAAGGAGGTCGGCAGGCAGTGGTAGCGACAGGCAAAGCAGTGGCAATAACGGGCAGCAACAGGCGGCAGCCATAACAGCAAAACCATAATCCCACGGTGGTCCCAGCTACCAAAAACTTCCCGAACTACATTGACCAGATTCCTGTTTAGCCCAGGATATGTAGGAGGCCTTCCGAAGCAAAGGCTCGGTCAACCTCTTTCCAAAAAATGCTTCACCCGGAGTGTTCCAACGAGCAAAAATTGCTTATATCTACTCGCTTATCTTTGCGCGAAAACTCTTCGTGTTTCCGGGCAAAGAGGGGCAGCTGTGAGCACGTGATTTTTGCTCTCACGACAATTACTCCCAAAAATATAAAAAAAAAAAAAATTGTAGCGCATTTGATTTTTGTGGATTATGTGTTATATTTTGTAGGTGTGTGTTTATTTTTGCACTAATTGACAATACAAAAAAAACGTGTTGCGTGCACTTAGGAAGTAATTAGCCATAAAGTGGTTAGAAGAAATTACAAAAATATGCATTAGTGTCCATTGTCATTTGAGTAATTTAAAATGTGTAACTTGCATTTAATTATTTATGTGCTAATTAATAGGTGTGTATTTTCATCTCTTTTAATTTGGTAAAAGTAGGTTTAAATTAGTATTGGCTAAATAAGAAAAATGGGAAAGTGGCTGAAAATGCAAAGGACCCAGGCCCAAAAACGACATCCGGCCCAGGCCACAGAAAGCCGGCCTTAGAGACGTCGAAACGACGTCGTTTCCAGGCCCTCAATCAGGGCCGTTGATCGAACAAAATCCGACGGTCCAGTTCAAACCATTCACTAAATTAAACGACGCCGTTTAAGGGCACTCAATCTGAGTCGTTCATCTCCTTTAATCTAACGGTCTCAGGCTCCCCTTCGCGACCCGTTTCGTATCGACCCGTCCATCCCTGAGACCGACCCAGTCTCACTTAAATGGGACGACGTCGTTCGTCCTAAGGAAAGAGATCCTAGCCATCAATTTTACTCGATCCAACGGCCAGGATCCCATCTCCCATTTCCTATATAAAGCTACCGTAACACCCCACGCCCCACGAACCAAACCCCCCTTCTCTCCATCTCTCATCTCTTCGTCTCTCTCAGAGACGAACCAGCAAACCCTTGCCGCCCCTTTTTCCCCTCACCGTAAACCCGGCGGCAATGATGCCCCCGACCTCCACCTTAACACCCTAAGACCACTCAACCACCCTGAATCCAAATCCATGAACCGCTACCCTCGAATCAGGCTGCATCTTCTCGAATATCAAATTAAAGATTCGAGCAAAAAACTAAACCATCCCAAACGAGCCCAAAATCTTACCAGGTGTTACCCTGACCTTCCTCATAGCTAAACCAAGCTTGGTTTGGTTCGAATCTAACCAGGAAACCACGAACCCTAAATCAACAGTATGAACCCTAGAAGTCTAAGAGTGGGGATGCAGTAGATTCAATAGGCGCTTGGGCTCTGATGGACCTTAGTTTGGGTGTTCTCAGTTGAGAACACCCTAGTTAAGGTTCGTTTGACTTCAACAAGTTTTGAAGTTCCAGTCAAGTTCGAGTCATTTGGGATTTTGAGGTAATTTTCCTTTCTCTTTGTTTCTTTCTGGTGCTATCTGCTATCTGCTTGTCTTAGTTTTAATTTTTAGTTAATTCTTCACCCTGATTCTGACTTTTCTTTAGTTTTAATTCCGACTATTCTGTTCATCTCCATCAAGACCTTTTATTTGGTCAATTTTTCTGCTAGTCACAAATAAGTAGGATATGAACTACGCAGTCGATTTGATAATATCGTCAAATTAATTAATGTCGAAAATCACCTGTTTGCCCAAAGCATGACTTACTGTGTTTGATTCTGTATAACAGTTTCATTTGTTACTAGTATGTATATATAGTCGACTAAATAATTATCGTCAATAAAATTAGTTCGAAAACTAAAAAGGCTGATGATGGGAATTTTTGGTTCACCCCTGTTTATAATCACCTGCCCTGCCTCTGTATTTAGTTCATGCTGAGCCAGAAGATGCTCAGTTATGATAGGTTCAAGGGGTTTGAGTTGATCAGGATTGGCTCCCAATGTGATCAACTCATCCCCTTTAAGCTGTTACTCCCTGTAAATTAGACCCTACTGCCTTGAATCATTGTTTGAATTCTAGGATTGGTTTATAGCTGCATAAAAATGGCTGATTAGCAATCAGTGTTAATGAAATTTTAAGAGGGGTTTTATACTGTTTAAAGAAGCTTAGGCAGGGGGAGTATTAATCAGGGTTTTAAGGGCAGTCTGGGGACTTATAGGGTCTGTTTTAGTTAGTTCAAGAAGTCTGTCCAGTTGGACATTAAAATATCCCTAAGTTTAAAAAGCAGTGTTGTTCCCATGATAGCATGGGAATAAAATTAAATACTATAAGGCACCCATGCTTCTTGAATAAAGCAGTAAGGGGACAAGGGTGGGGAACATAGTTTGCACCAAGAAAAGGTAATGAGGCATGGGAATCTAAGGGTATGGGCAGAATGTTTGAAAGCTTCAAGACAGACCTTAGAGGTCTGTTCCTTGGCTTATAAATAGGAAGTTTTTCCAACTAGAAAAGGGGCTTTTGGGGGGGTCCAATTTTAAAAGGTCAGTTGGTTGGTTTTGGAGGGAGTAAAAGAATAATCTCTTAGATAGTCAGTATTTTCTCCCTTCATATAGTCTAGGGTTACACATTCAGGGGTTGGTTTTCAAAGCTAGAGTTCAGAAAAATCTAGGCCGGGTTTTTGAGAGTGAAACAGAGAGAAATAGGCTGGATTTTGACACTTCGAATTTAGTCTCCGATAGCACAAAAGAAAACAGAAACCAGAATGTTGTCTAGGGTAGTTTTGAGTGTGATCTAGGTCTCTTGGGGTGTTGTTTTGGATTCCTATCTGCTTTTCAAGCCTCCACTGAATTGTTGTTTGATTTCTCCGGTTGCTACTGGATTTTCTGGGTATTATTTGCTGCTGGATTTTTGGTTCGATTTAAAATCTCTCCCGAGGTTGTCTATTTTTGGGTTTTTCTCTGAACTTAGCTCTTGGTTCTTCTACTGTGGGTTGCTGGTTCTTGGTTATTGACTGTTGTGTTACTGCTATAATTGCTACTGCTTGGCTGCTGATCCTCGTTCTTCTTTATTTCCAAATATCAGGTACACAATTGGTACTCCTTGTAAAGAATGAAATTGAAGCATGAAATGCAAATGAGGAGCTGAAGTTTCTATGACTTAGTTTAAATCATATTCTGTATTAATTTGTATATATACAGTAGCTAAATTCATATGAGCATGTAGTCACTTTAGTATGAATGACTAAGTATTGAAATGTGGTAGTTTAGTGTGTAAACCCCATTCCTATGCATGTTAATTAAAAGGGGTACTAATGATGTAGTATACATATCTTGCTATATCCAGTGATTTCGTTTTTTTTTCCTATTCAAAAAAATGCGTCAAAACTTTCAATTTAATCGCTTAGTAGTTTGAGTTAAAATTTTACAACTCGCATGTGTATAAATTTACAAGAGTGGACTGCCCCATCGTATCATGTTCTGATTTAGCAAACCATGTTCAAAACCCAACTCTAACAACTCGTAAGCATGTAATTAATTAGGACATTTTCTTCATCTTTAGAGACAAGAATAAAAATAGAGAATCGTAGTTGCTTTAGGATCGGCCTTAACAAAAGAACGAGATGAGCCTCGCCGCATTAAACACCTAAATGCGGGGCCCTCGGTAATAGCCTATGAATAATTAGACTTGGAAGAACCGTTTAGCAAATATCATGGTTTTTCCCGAAGTTAATAACGCGTTAGTCACTTTAGGCGTGCTTTTAATAATTTACTTTCCTAAACACGGGTGCACATTTATGTGACCCAAATCCTAATCTCAACGAAGTCGAAATGTGTTAAAGGCCACATGCGTACTGGTACGGTGTGGTCCGAAGTACATTTTCACGACATTGTAATTCTTGTAAAAAATAATAATAATATTAAAGCGGTAAAAGTTTAATTCTTACATGAGTTAAAGTATCTTTAAAATCAGTTAATTAAGCCAAATATAACAGTTGAGCGACTGTGCTAGAACCACGGAACTCGGGAATGCCTAACACCTTCTCCCGGGTTAACAGAATTCCTTATCCGGATTTCTGATTCGCGGACCGTTAAATAGAGTCAAAACCTTTCCTCGATTCGGGATTCAAATCGGTGACTTGGGATGCCATAAATATCCCAAGTGGCGACTCTGAATTAAATAAAATAATCCCGTTTCGATTGTCCTTTAATTGGAAAAACTCCTTCTACCACGCCCTTCGCGGGGTGCGGTAGCGCCGAAAGGATGTTTATGTCCCAAGGTGCTACTGCGGAGAAAAATGCAGTTTATACAAATGGTGGCCAGATGGTGGACGCTGCTACTGGACATGTACGAACAAGCTTGACGAGCTACCCAACAAGCCTACATGTGAATTTGAGTTTTGGATGGATGAACCATGTAACCAGGAGTACTACAAAGAAAGAATTTATGACCTTCATTGTACCTATACAAGCCAAGCGGTACGTGAGCGCTGAACCAACGATGAAATTATGGAGTTGAAAGCCAAACTCAAGGAGGTAGAAGAAGAGAAAAAAACTGGAAGAACAACTCGAGTGGTTGGAGCAAATTGTAGTATGCGGTCGTGATTAAATAGTGGCTTGTACGTGATAAGCGTAGTAATGTATTTTTATGTTTCCCTTGTCATGTGTTTGTATTAGTTGTACTGTTTGTATCTTTAGATTTGCCGCTTTTGTATTTGTGTTGTCATGTTCAAATAAAATTGTTGTTCAAACTCTGTTCCAATAAAAATGTTGTTATAGTAGAGTTGTCGTCATTAAATACATAATGTATTATTTTTTTCATAGAATTGTTCAAATACTCAACTTATTACAGTTGCTAAAGAACTCCAAACTAAATTTTTTTTAAAAAAAATTATATGTAAATCGCAGTATAATACATACGTTTGTTGAGTTGTCATGTTGTTCTAAAAAGGCTGAAAAACATGTGAAAATCCTGTTTCGTGTCAAAACATTTTAAAATGAGAATCGTGGTATAATACTACATTTTGTTGAATTGTCATGTCATTCTGAAAAGGCTGAACACCATCTGAAAATAATTTTTTTTTTTAGAAAAATTAAATATGTAAATCCCAGTATAATACTACGTTTTGTTGAGTTGTCGTGTCGTTTTGAAAAAGCTGAAAACCCTGTTTCGTGTCAGAGAAATTTAATATGTAATTCGCAGTATAATACTACATTTTGTTGAGTTGTCATGTCATTCTGAAAGAGCTGACAATCATGTGGAAACCCTATTTTTTCATAAAAATTTAATATGTAAATCACAGTATAACACTACAATCAATCTGAAATCTTGCCTATAAATAACGAGCGCATTCGAGTTATTTTTTGCGCTTAACAACAACCTATAATCGAGATTTTCCATAAAACCAAACTTCTCTTTAAGAAATGTTTCAATGACCCCTTCGTTGCCCAAAGTGCGACTGTGGAATCAAAAACATGATGTATGATGATTGAGAAGAAGCTGGACGCCGCTACTGGGCATGATGAACAAGTTTAATAGGCAACCCGACGTACCTATATGCAATTTTAAGGTATGGTTTGATGAACCATGTGAGCAGGAATACTACAAAGACAAGTTGTATCATCTTCAAGATGTGTGTACGGGGCAGTGGGACAGAGAGCGCCAATCGAAGCAAGAAATTGAAGAGTTGAAGTCGAAGATCAAGGAGGTGGAAGAAAACAAAAAAAAATGGAAAAAAAGCTCGAGAGGATGAAGCAGAGAATACTAGGCGGTCATAACTAAGCAATGGCATTTACGTGTTGAGTGTTGTAGTGTATCTTCATGTTTCCTTTGTCAAGTGCTTTCATTAGTTCTACTGTTTGTTTTTGTGTTAGGTTTTTAATGTTTGTGCTTAAGTTGTACTGTTTAAGTAAAATTGTTATTAAAAGATAATTGTTACCATTATTTACATAAAGCACTATTTACACAAAGTTAATACATAAGTAAATCAGTAAGTGTCGCAGCCTGTGTGCTTCAGTGTTGCCGCTGGCCTAAGTCGCATCCCCTATCGCCCGGGCACACTATCTGTATCATCATCATCAAGCCGTTTTTTTATGTGAGGATGTGCAGCAACATCGACACTACAACTGGCAGGATCAGAAGAATATGCCGTCGGGCCGTCAGCAACCTACAAAACAAGAAGTAATCTTAGCATGTCAAAATATATTATTTTATGAAAATGTATTATTATCTTAACCTACAAAATATATTATTATTTTAAGTAAAAAAATATTTTCTCACCAAGGTCTCGTCGGCCTCCTGGGTATATGCATCTGTGGTTTGCTCATCACCGCATGTAGTGTCCTCAAAGATGGGCTGGGACGAAGACTGCATAAGAAAGTAAAAATTAATTAATGGAAGCTCATTAAGGAAAAGAAAACAAATTGAAATATTAAAGTAATACAAACATACAACTGTCTGTGGTAGATCCGCATGAACTGCCGGGGATGAGGGATAACTCAACCTGCGCCTGCTATCCACGTCCCGGGCTGGCCGATCTTCAGCTGCGGTAGATAGGCATGCGAAGTACTGCTCTACATCCCTGTCGAATGTACCCGTGATTAACAATTCTCCTGACGAGGTGACCTGCAATGCTGGCAGAGATAGCTGAAAGCTGTAAGAAGGCATGCCGCTGGAAGGCTCATCTGCCTGAGGTATATAACCCTGCTGATCATCTCCAAGCGTCTCAACTCCAAAGTCCTTATCTTGTCCCTCAGCATGTGGGTCTATCGGTGCCTCACCGCCCCATTGCTGGGGACCACCTCCTCGTCGTCCCCCACACCCCCCACGCCTCCCGCGACCCCGTGGGGCACCCCTTCCCCGTGCCCTACCCCTGCCTTACAGGATACCCTTACCCCGATGGTAGGCCTCTGGTGCCGCATACTGAGCATCGTGGTCTAACTTCGCGGCATCTCTCACCTGCAACAGTGTCTGACGAGCCAACTATGCCACCTGCGGCCATACTTAACCACTTCAGGGATGTCGGCACGCTGCTGCATCTGCTGTGCCAACTGGTATATGTGATGATGCCCAATAGCCTATGAAACAATTAAAATATTAATTAAATAATACTATATCCAAATTATAAGATATTAATAAGCCACAAAAACATACTAGTGCCTCGAGCCTCCCAGCATACGGTCTGTAGCGCTCGTCAAGTACATGAATAGGGTTCCCGATCATCAGTCAGGTGTGACGATGGTACCAGTTGGTATATAGATGAATAGTGGCCTCCTGTGTAAATGTAGGTGGTGAGGGAATACGCTCAACTCGCTCCTCCCAATAAAATATCTTCTGATGTAGCCATCCCATATATCGCTGCTCCATACTGGCACGGTCGTCCCATTGATAGTGTGTAGCCTCTCATCCAGGCTCCCTCGGTATAGGATGGGGACGGTAAAACTATCGAAGCACATGCTCTGTGGCATGATACTCAACGTGATCGAAGAAGATCATCGGGACAGAGGTGCTCCAAAGCAGCCGGTCGACGGAGCAACAAGCGGGCAGCTGAGCAACCAACTCGACGATATATGGCGTCCAGATGACCTACCAAATAATAAGATAAAAGTGAGTACGCGCGACACAACTCAATTTAAAACAAGCAAGTGTAGGTACATTTTTACCTGTCCGTCCACCAACATATCTAACACATCCCTAACAAGGAGGAGATTATGATGAACATCGCCCCCTCGGCAGTTCCCACGCCGAAGAATCCACCTGAAAGCTATAGGGAGAAACGGATAAGCCTCACCAGGCGGAAGTGGTGGTAGAGGTGGATGCAACGGCATGATCCGCTGCCAGGCCCAAACCTAAGAGAAAAGGTTAATGTAAAATTTATGAGTCATTTCACGATATAGAATTCGGAGTAATGAACAGAGTATTCAAAAATTTTGTCACATGTAGGAGGGGCAGAAAACCACATATATCCACCGCTGGGCCCATGCTCGCTTGCCACATGCTCCTATACAGGTATGCCAGAATAGTAGCACCCCAACTGTACCGGGGTAACTCATCCAACTGCTGGAGATGATGGAGAAAATGCATACTCACTCTACTCCCCAAAGTGTCCGTGAACAAGACACACCCAAAAAGCAGGAGCAATGCCAACCGCGTGTACTTCTCAATCCAAAGATCCTCCGTCTCCCCAGTAATATTTGGGTGCAAAAACACCATCTAATCTCTAATGGCTGACAAAAGAATGCGACTGCCGCCAGCGCCACCCTCTGGTCTAAAACTAGTAAACTCCTCCATCATATCCAAAAACTGGGCACGTGTCATCCCTCTAATATACTAGGGCAGTGCCACGGCCCGCCCATCTACGCGTAGCCCGTATAAAACCTGAACATCCTCCAGCGTGATGGTGGCCTCTCCGATGGGCAAGTGAAGAGTATGTGTCTCCGGTCACCACCGTTCTACCAACACCTTGATGAGAGACCAATTGAGCTACATCCGTCCAAGCGAAAAAATCATATAAAAGCCCGTAGCCTGTAGGCGCTCGACTACGCGGCCATGGAAAGGATGCTCTGCGATGAACTCCCACAAATCGTCGGGTCTCCTAGGGCAGAGCGACTGCTCCGATAGTTGTCCCTCCTGTACAAAGGAGGACCTATGGTCACCCTGCAACACTAATAGCCGATCCTCGGCAGGTCCAGGATGCGCAGGCGGAGGAAAGGCCATGTCGTCTACTATAATTTAAATAAAATTTATTGTGTGTGTTAGTTTAATAAATTAAATAATTAATTATGTTTAGTACTGGACTGAATAATTACGTATGCATTCCATGCTCAATTTTTGAGGCCCGGTAGCACCAAGCTATCCTTAATTATTATGTGTGTCATTTCCAACATTTTTAAGAAATTTGTTAGTTTAATAAATTAAATTAAGAATTCTTGAATTGGACTGAATAATTAAGTATGGGTTCCAGGCTTAATTTTTTAGGCCCGATAGCACCGAGTTATCCTTAATTATTATGCATGTCAATTTCAATATTTTTAGAATTTTATTAGATTAATAAATTAAATAATTAATTATGTATAATATTGGACCGAATAATTAAGTATGGGCTCCAGGTTTGATTTTGGAGTCCTGGTAGCACCGACTTATCCTTAATTATTATGCATGTCACTTTCAACATTTTTTGAATTTTATTAGATTAATAAATTAAATGATTAATTATGTTTAATATTGGACGAAATAATTATGTATAGGTTCCGTGCTTGATTTTTAGGCCCGGTAGCACCGAGTTATCTTTAATTATTTTGCGTGTCAATTTTAATATTTTTAGAATTTTATTAGATTAATAAATTAAACAATTAATTATGTTTAATATTGGACTGAATAATTATGTATGTGTTTCAGGCTCGATTTTTGAGGCCCGGTAGCACCGAGTTATCCTTAATTATTATATATGTCAATTTAAATATTTTTACAATTTTGTTAGCTTAAGGAATTAAATTAAATAATATTGAATTGGATTGAATAAATATGTATGGGTTCCAGGCTCCAAATTGGAGTTAAATTTACAACATATATTAATTTATTACTTTTGTAAGTTTATTGTTATAAATAATTAAGTAATTTTGTAAAGTGTAATCTAAAAGGCTCTACTACGCTAAAAGGCTATATATTTTACTACACTAAAAGACTATATAATTTACTACACTAAAAGGCTCTATATTTTACTACACTAAAAGGCTATTTATTTTACTACGCTTAAAGGTCTATTACATATAAAAATAACTAACTTAAAATACAAATATGAACAACAAACAAAAAAATAATATTAATTTTTTATTTAACCAAATAAAAACATAACATTTAAAATACAAATAATTTATCAACTTTTAACATTTTTTTTACCAAAATTAATAAATTAAGTCGAGTATAAATAAGATACAAATTTAAACACAAACATAACACAAATTATCATGGAAACACATTAAACAATACAAATATGCATGTATTATACGAGTTTCTACATAAATAAAACTGAGATACCTCGATTGAAGTTTTTTGAATTTGATTGAAATGGAATTTTTACACTCGAAAGAAGGAATCCAAAGCTTGTTTTGTGCCTGGGACCTACACTCCTTGCTCTTAACGTGACAAGTGGGGCCGAATTTTTAAAAAAAAAAAACATCACGGGGGGTGGCGGACTAGATTTGAGAGAGGAGTATTTTAATGGGGGTGGGGGAGTTTCTGTTGGTCCAAGGAAGAAGAAGGGATATATTTTCAAAAGGCAATTCGCAGTATTACCCTAATTCACAGTATAATACTGCGAAATGCCTTTTGAAAAAAGAGTTGGGCCCATTTTAAGCAATTCACAGTATAGTATTGCGAATTGCATAAAAAAAAATAATTTTTTTTAACAATTCGAAGTATTATACTGCGAATTACTTTAACAACTAAAAATAATTTTTTTACAATTCGCAGTATTATACTGCGAATTACTTTAACGGCTAAATTTTCGTTAAATTTATTCATAGTATAATATTGCGAATTACCTATTTGTGTAACTTTTTTGTTAAACATTAAAAATATATTTTTTGTCCAAAAAAACATCAAAAAAGTTTCGAATTCTTTATGAAAGATATATATTTTTTGATATACTATTTGCTTGAGTGACTTTATTGTTAAGTCGCCCTACACTTGTTAATCAGTCCGCAGAATTTTGCATGGCTGGAATCAGACATGCCTTGGGCTGTGAGTAAGAGAGGAAAACTGCAACAACACTGTTTACAAATTTACTCTTCGCATTCCCATGAATGTATTAATGCACCAAGCAACATTGACGGATTATAAAATGATGCATTCATGTATCAGTGATGGTTCCGGTGGGATCAATTATAGGGTATTTGGGAAAATTTTATTTTGTGTCTCATACAACTTACACTGGTTGTATGAGGTAACTTTTTGTCCTACAGTTTTGTGGACCCCGAATTCTGTGGACCCAGAAGTGTAAGATTGGGATCCACAATTTTGTGAGACAAAAAGGTACCACATACAATTAGTGTCAGCTGTATAAGATACAAAATAAAACTTTTCGGATATTTGGATAGGTTTTTAAGCTAGTTAAATCAGTTTTAAAGTTTTTTTTTAATTTTTTTCAATGTTTGACAAAGTTAAAAAATATTTAAAATAAGTTAAAAACAAACTTAAAACTTATTTTTTTAATGACTAAAAAGTTATTTTCACTAAAAAATTATTTTTTAAAGCCAAACCAAACGGACTCTATGAAATTTGAGCACGTCGCTGAGTGGTCAATATAAGGTCCAAATACATTGACTAATTTCTTGAAGAAACTTAGATATGTTTTATTCAGCATATATTTCACAATACTTAAGATTTATCGAAAATAATCTCTTTACATACATATATTATGGATAAAATTACATACACACTATCCTTTCCATGCCTGAAGTGAGGCTTGGAAAGGATGAATATACTTTCCTTTGCTGCCTATATTGCTCCTGAATTATATTTTTATCTTGAATTAGACTACTCGTTATCTTTGTATCCATGAACTACAAGATAGATTTATTTGACTTAGCCATTCCGTTTCAATTTGGTTGACATAATTTTTTATTAGTCCATTCTAAGAAATAAATATATTTTCTATTTAAAAAAAATTATTTTAACCTTTTTATTTCTCCTAATATTAAGCTTTTATAAGTATAACAATAGAATGTTTATCTATATTTAACATCACAAGTTTACAAAAAATTATAACGCACAAATACTATAAAATATTTAAAATCATAAATTTTAAAAAGATTATGTCTTTTTAACTTTTATGTTGCGTTAAGTTACGATAAATAAGTTGTAACATTGGATACCAATAGGCAATAGCCAGTCAAATTTTGGAGTTTTTTTTTTTTTCCTAAAAAGATACTCCTCCTACATATTAATATTGAAGTAACATTGAGATTAGAAATGAGCATAGATACGTACATAGCGTAGAATCATTAGACACGTTAATAAGATTGCATTTTTTAAAAAAAACAAACAAAAACAAAAGAGTGTATGACAAGATGCCAGTGGCAACTGGCAAGTAAAATACAGTAGAAATGGCATGGGGTAGTCACTATTTAAGGTGATATTTATTTTTTATCCAGCAATTTTAATATTGAGCAAAAATAGCCACTATCCTATTAAAATTAATATGAAAAGATATTTTTACCCTTTCTTCCCTTGCTTTTCTTCCCAAACCCTTGCTTCTCTCTCCGCGTGCCTTCTCCATAACTGAATGTTGATCTTCAAAAGGATTTCGATATTGAGACAAAGGAATTATCACTAATGAACAAAGGCGAAGAGTAGGTAAGCTTGTCTCATGGCTATATACCGCAGTTCTGCTTTGTTTATATTGGCTTACTATATCTTATGATATAATTAAAAACTATTCATTGGATTATTACAAAATGCTACCAGAAATGATTGAGAGAATAATGGTTGCTCATAGAAGTACTTCTCCAATCTGGGAGTATAAAAGTCTTGAGGTATAATCAGTGCCAAATCTTCTTTTAGTAT